>JADMNF010000088.1:0-133235 GCA_016097085.2 Sporothrix curviconia | reverse complement strand
GAAGAAGAAGGCTCGAAGAACAACTCAAAGGACAAAACCAAAACATGGAACAAAAGAAGCAATGGTACTGATTCCGTCTGAATGCCAATGAATCAAAATGGCCGAATTGCAAAAAAAAGAAAACGGGTTGGGATCGACAGGGTGTGTGGGAATAGACGAATGTTTTCATGGGGCCTTGCCTACGAAATATCTTATTGCGCAAGTTCTAGAGACAAACAGTACCTCTGAAGCTGGGGATACGAAAGCACACAACAGGCGGTTAGAACATACATGTACTGTATTCGACACAAAATATTTGCCCACACACCGCACACAGGTGATTGATTTACTGTCGAGACTGTTCATTATGCCATACACGAATACGTATGAAAGAGAATTGGTTCCGGAAACCAAGCATCTTGCTCTTGCTCTGCCGCTCCAGACACGGAAGTTTGTAAAGATAACAGTATTTTACCAGGACACACAGACGCAGGGTTCCAAAGGCAGCACTACACACACGGTGCTTGTGAATCCGTCTCCCGTTGTTTGCTGTTTGGTTTTCCTCCTCAAAAATACGGTACGTATGACGTACGGAGCACATACGGAGTATACGGAGTACATACGCGAAGATGTGGGCTTTACCTTTTCTTATCTTGCAACCTTCCCCGTTCCCTTCATCTGCAGGCGCCACCACCACCCCCCTGGCAATGTCACCTAATCTTACCTAAATTCGGATCCGCTCTCTGTTCCCTTGTTCTTATGCTTTCATGGCACCTGAGCACCCTCCTCACCGGCAGTTGGCAGCCAAGTTCTGTTGTCCTATTTTTTTTCTCAGAAGATGGTTGTCTGTCTTTGTCCTGGGCCTTGTTTAAACAACAACCACTTCCCACCTGTCTTACCTCATGTTTGCTGTTATCAAATCCGGGATTTCGATTTGAATTCGTCATGTGTTTCTAGTCACAGGCCATGGCAAAATAGACAACCCTCAAAAATAAGCCACCTACGTATTAACGCGTTCTCAATGTGGCCATCACAGTCGCAGTGCAGTGTCGTGCAATGCAGCTGACTGCTTGTGAGCTGGTTCTCGAGCTTGTGGGCCGCACACCCTGCCGCTTTTATTTTATTTGCACATCACTTTGCGTTATGCTATTTGCCGAAGGCCTGAGGGCGGACGGCAGCCGAAAATGCAAAAACCTCAGGCCGAAACCAGGAAACGAATAATGGGGTTGGCTGCAGGCAAGACACACACTCGCGCAAGCGAAGACAAACGAAAAAGAAAGGAGGTTTGGGGCGTTATCAAGGGACGCCGAGACAATAAAAACGAAGAATGAGAAAAGAGAAAAAAAGCAAACGAATGACAGCCGCCAAGATGATAACTCGATAGCAACCAGATAGCAGACAAGAAGAGTATTTACAGTGCATCTATTACTCTAGCAATTGTGCTGGAAGGGTTGTGGTTTTGGACGGCGTATGCGCTCTTCGTGACGTATTCCATACGCAGTTTAATTCGCTGTGTCGCAATTCTGAACCTCATGGCCGCTAGACAGTGGAAGAACTGCCCTACTGCAGACAACCTGCAAGAAAGCTGCAGCACAAGTTTTCGGTGTTGGCCGAGGCGCACCTTCCTGCCCCCCAAAGGCCTGAGGAAATGGCTGCCGTTGCATTGGGCTGCGTTAGTGGCCGGCGTCCACTAATTCATGTGACGGTCGGCTGCTAAAGGCTTAAAGCCAGGGCCTAAAAGCCGAAAGTCCACTGAGCCAGCCTCCGGCGAGCAGCCAGCCGGCCACTACGAGTACTCCGTACTTGCAGGCGCTTGTTTCTTCAGCCTGCCGGCCAGTGCCAGCCAAGAAAATAGATACCCCGCACGGCACCACCGGCACATCACCCTCCAGCGAATCAGCTCGCTGCCGCCGGCCTGCTGAAAATTCGTCTTTGGCGTCGGCTTCCCTTCCTTCTTTTCCTTCCATGCTGGCTTCCATGCAGGTTCTAGCGCGGGCGCCAGAGAAATAAGGTGGGCAAATAAGACGGAGGAATAGAGGGGGGAAGGGAGGACAACAGCTAGAGCAGCAGCTCTCAGGTACTTTTACTATCAAGGGTAGCCAAAACGCTTCATAGAAAAGAGGGGGATAATAATTCTAGAAATTACAAAAGGTTAAGAGGATGAAAAAAGCAAAGCGGCCGCAACAGCGTCCGATTTGGCTGCTGGATGCGAGGTCGATAGAACGATGAGGCAATAAGTTGATGAGGCGATGGACCGTCAGAAACGGCCGTTCTGTGGTGGCTGTGTTTCTCTCTTTGCTTTCTTTTTTGTTATTTTTTCTTCTTGTTGTTCTTTATCTCGTCTTCTCGGCCCTTTTGTGAGATTACGACCGGCCAAGCTCCTCCCCCGCCAAGGCCAAGCTTCCTCTTCGCAATGTGCTTTGAACGGTAAATGTACAAACGTACTATATAGCACCGAAAATAGAGAAACAGTGAAAGATGTGAGCGAGTGAGGAACAGATGAGAGGGCCAGACGCGAATGGCTGACTAGGGCTCCTGTCTTGGCGAGATGGAGGACAACGCGGCCTTGTTGAGGAGAAGAGAGTAAATGAAATAAATAAAGACGTAAGAAATAAAGTACTGAAAATGCTGAATATGAAAATAGTGCAATGCCAAACACAACACAGCATTCTTTGCCTAGGGGCCGGGCTTGGGTGCTTCGAATCGTGTTGAGCCGTTGCCAACAGCTGTCCATCACAGGCCAAGCCCAGCCAGGGGAGGAGCGTACAAGGTAGAGCATCTTAATGATGTACATGTATTCCTTTTTTCGCCTTTCTCACCTGTCTCCCTTTATGGTGCCTGCATCCGTTGTCAGCATCGTTTGACTCTCCTGTTTCTTCTCTTTCCCCGGCCTTCATCCTGGTTTCTGTTGCGTAAACAACCGCGGGGAAAGGCCCCAAAACAACAGGACAACAAGAACCCCAGGATGATGAGAACGCACTTGGACGGATGAAAACGTAGAGAAGAACTGCCCACGGTGACCCAATACGGAATGTGCTATCATGTACTCCGTACAAAGGCAAAACAAACCAGTCCTGCAAGAGGGCTGGCCGTCCGGGGAAGCAAAGGAGGCAAAGCCACTTTGGGAGCATAACGAATGCCCAAACCAGGCCCCCAGCCTCCGCGCGGACCAAGCTGCGGCACACACAAACTACCATCAGGCGTCTTCTGTCCTGTCCGGTCTGGTGCCTGTGTTGCATAACCCGTATTCCCTCCCCTTTCCCTGGTTCTTCCCGGCCTTCTAGAAGAACTTAATCCTTCCTTCCTCTAGCCCCAGCTGGTCACCGAGCCTTTGCTCCTTTTCTATTCTTCCGTACTGTAGAATGCAGGAACAGGTGTGAGCCGGCAGTATTGTGGCTCCATTTCAGATACTGAAATTGATAGTGGTTATATGTTTTCTCCTTCGCCCCAGGAACGAGGCAGACGATATCACGGTATCACGACATTAATACCTGCCCCGGTCTTCACCAGAGCCTGTCGTTGTTTGTAGGAATGTAGCCAATGGATGGCTGATATCTAGCATTCCGGATTCTCTTTCTGCGGAGAAGTGAGGCACCAGGCGACTATACCAGAGCCCCGAATATACATGTGTACACCGTATATATCCGCAAGCTGGCCCTTCTCTCTCTCTCTGTCTCTCTCTCTCTCTTCCCTCGCCCCATCTCCACACGGCTGACGCTGTCCTGCACTCTCAAACGATTAAGGCAAACCGAATCCACTCTGTTCACACATTCTGCCCACAGGAGAAGGGCAAGGGAAGAAAAAAAGTGAGTCTGGAGTGTTTTGCGGCTCCGACCATTTCCCTACAAAGTGATAGTAGTACTCGGATCAAACTGTCTACGAATCTTTATGCGCTTCTGCGGCTTTTCCCACTTCGTCATGTACCGTCATGCAAGCCCATACATACTTTGTAGTTTCCGGTGGAGGCTCCATTTTTTTTCTTCTTTGCGTCGTTGGCTTTGTTCTTTGCGTCCTTCTCCATCGCCTACTAATAGAGTTTTTTTCATTTGTTTTTCTCGTTTCTTTCCTTGCTCTTCCTCCATAGAACACTCTCACATATAGCCATCTACATATACATCACCTCGAGCGTCACCTCGACCGTCACCTCGACCGTCACCTCGACCATCACCTACGACATCGGAGAGGCAAATACGAGACAAACAACAATGGCAATGGCAAGATCTTGAGTCTCTTCTCTCCTCTCCCATCGGCGACGGGGCTCGTGCTCTGGCGTCACGAAAACCAACCCGCCCGGTCGGCAAAAATCCCCGACTGGGTGGCCTGGTTATGTGTTAATTTTTGTGGTCCCATAATACAAGGTCTTCCTGTGTTTGTCTGTGTGCATTTGTGGTTTCTGTTAGTCACAGTATTTGACTTATTTAACTGATGACCTTGTGTCATGCACACAAAGCTCAGGGGGAGACAGCAAAAGAAGAAAAAAGGGGTACATGTACTTGTAAATATGGGGAAACACATGAAGTACGAGTATGTTGGCTCGATGGCCCATGCATTCTCATAAAACAGCGCACCATTGCGTGCACATGTAGGAATGCTCTGTCCTGTCCCCCATGTGAAGCGAGAATACAATTACATTGTTGATTTCAGCGGGGTCGGTTAACGGTCTGGACGCGGGAGAAGAGAAGGAAAGGCAGGCAAAGAAAAGCATGCCCAGACGAAGAACAAATAACCAAGATGGCGGCGAGCCAGACAAACCGTACACAAGAAAAGACAAGGAGAGCTTCTTCTGCACAAGCAACGATTACTCGTCTTGCTTTCGTTTAGATTTGTATCTCATCTAGAACCGAGTGTGTGTACATGTACGTGTCCTGCGTTATCTTTTTCTTTCGTGATTACAAGTATTCTTGACCTTCATTCTGTTTTATCTTACCTTCGGCGCAAGTGTCGAGAAGAGGAAGGTCGTAGATGATTGATCTCCTGGGCATTTCCCTTGGGCGTCCTCTAGGCGTGCGCTGGCCGAGCTTTGGCTCGTCTGGGCGGCCCTGGGTAATCTTCCTGGGCATCAAGAATGACCATCCAATCTGTCGGAAAGTCTCTGCACACTCAGGGATAGTATTGGAGGCAGTTTTGGGAGGCAGCCACGTCTACTCGTATTGCATTGTTGATTTGCTTCCCCAAGTTCCCAAGCTCCAAGCCCATGCTGCGATACGACGCTGGGGAGTCCATTTCTCCGAAGCGTCCGTGTGAGCAGACAAGAGGAGTGTGTGAATACCTCGTGGGTACTGAGATAAGGTCGACGCGGGTGTTTGTGTAGCAGCGGGTGTTCGCTGGACAGCCGCGTGAACCTGCCCATCTCAGATGTTGAGCCTCCCTAGGGGAAGGGTAGGGGTTGTAAGGAGGAGGACCCTCGGATGTTCTTGGTCCCTGGAAGCTGCAAGCCCGGGACGATCTGCAACGGTGAGCAAGAACAAGACCCTGGAAAGAGATTATGCTACTCAGAACACTCGAGTCAGTCGACGTCGATATGTTGACAACACGGCAAAGAGACGTGACAACGGGAAGAAAGAGCTGCATGTGAATTTCAAAAAAAAAAAAAGAAAGAAAGAAAGAAACCTATGCCAATGTGCGAAATGACAGAGAAAACCAGAGGGACAAAAGAAGAGAAAGAGTAAAAAAATCCAGACAAAGAAAGCATAAAAGCAACGCAAACCTGTGCACGACAACCGGTATGGCCCTCTTCGATTCCTTTCCTTCTTTTCCAGTTCCCTAGGCCCTTGACATTTTGAATCTCGTTCTCCTAGCTTTCCCGGCCGTTTGTCGTCATTTGTTCGGATCGGGTCGTCCTCGACGCGATTACCATCATCGCCACCGATTTACATGACGAAAAGAAGTTGACATCTGTTGGGTTAGCCAGTGCACACAAGACGAGGGAAGAGTTAGAAACGCACCGAGAGGATGACTGCAGGACAGCTGTGGCTTCTGCGTGTACTTGCTCTGCAGCACGTCGCGGATGCTGTTGAGCAGTTCCAGGTAGCTCTGCTGCGCGGTTCTGCGTAATGGCCGTGATAAAGGCCCACGACATGGCGCCCGTCGCCTGCGACGCCAATGGTGGCGTCGGCGCTCGTCTGGTCATCCTTGCTGCCCGACCACATGACGACGTCGGCGGGACTCGTCTTGGTCTGCACCGTCTTCTTGTAGGCACCGTCGCCCTTGACGGCGGTGCGCGCAAAGTCAAAGATGCTCGTGGCCACGCCGGCCAGGTTGCCCTGGCATAGCCATGACGCCCAGCAGACCTTGCCGGCCTCCTCGGCCAGGTTCGGCTCCTTTAGCACGCCCTTGGTGGAATAAATGTACGGCAGGGTCCATGACGGACCCCGAGTGGCACGAGTCGAGATGGCCGTCAGCCGCACGCCGGCCTGCAGCGGCCGGACCACGACATGGCTTGATCTCGGTCGTCACAATCATCCGCCTGCTTAAGTCGACGGGTAAATGGTGTCGTAGCCGTCGTCCTCGTCGCCGTCCAGGTCTCGGTCTGAACCCGCGTGGCCCGAGTAGTGCAGGAACAAAAGCATCGTTGGGCTGGGGCCTGCTCCAGGACGAAGCCCAGGCCATGGCCGCGCAAAGATGTTTGGCAGCGCGTGGGCACGCAGCACCGGGTTCGCTGCTTGGGTCGTCGGTCAAGGATGAACCATGTCCTTCGCGGGGTAGTTCTGGCCGCGCATCAGAAGTTCGACGTTGTGCACGGTGATGCAGCGCGCAGTTGTTTTGTCTGTGCCAATGTAGTTGATGCCAATCAGCAGCGCCTTGCGCTTGCCCGTGCAGTTGCTGTACTTGAACGTGTAGTCGGCCGGCGCGCCGTGGCCAAAACGACTGCGACTGCTGCGGCGGGGCCTGAGCAGGCGGTGCATCTAAGGGCGCCCGGGCGCTGTCTGCTGCTGCTGCTGGCTGCTGCTGCTGGTAGCCCTGCTGGGGTAGGGCCACCCTGCTGCTGGTTAATAGCGCTGGGTGTGACGGCGGGTCCTTGCTGGGGTACCTGGCCTTGCCCCCTGGGGGGGGAGTCCGTAAAGCCCCCGTTCCCAATCCCCCTTGGGGGGTTCCCCCATAGGCCCCCCCTGGGGCGGGGAGGGGCCGGTAGCCGCCGGGGGCTCCGGGGGGGCCCGTGGGGGAAGGGGGGGAGGATGGCCGTAAGCCACCGCCGGGTACCGGGGCCGTAGTTCTGGCCAGGATATCCGCCGTTCCAGGACATGGCTAGACGGGCGGGGCGGGGTAGGGGAGAGAGGGAGGATGGGTGTTGTTGGCGAGCTCGGTGCTGGTGGTCGTTGTTGTCGTTGTTGTCGTGAGCGCTGTTGTTGTTGGGCGTCAGATCGGTGAGGCTGTCGCCAAGGTCAGAAAATATCGCAGGAACGGAAGGCTGGGGAGGAAGGAGACAGAAAAGGCGGAGAGAGGAGGAAAGCGCGCGCCGGCGGCTGGTCTTGCCGTCCTTTTTCGCCCTTGCGGTCCCCGGTGGCGCTGGTTGTGCCTTCCTTGGCACTTGGCGCCTGGCTTGATGGCTTGGATGGTTCCTGCCTGTTTTTGCCTTACGACTTCAGGGTTTAGGTGTTTAGGGCAGGTTCGGCTCTATCAAGCGCTGGAAAAGTGGGGCGATAGCGGCGTCCGTCAGCCTTTCAGCTCGCAAGGTTCGAACCCTCATTTGCATTTGTGGAGGGGAATCACAAACTCTCACTCAATGATGGTGCACGACGGTATTATGAGTAATTATACTGTTTGACGTTGAACTGGTTGCTAGCATTATTTTGATGATATTGATTTGAATTCCCTTTTTTGGTCTAGACCTCTTTATTTTTGTTTCTTTTCTACTTCTTGATATTGTTTTTTCCGTATATTGTTTATATTGCTGTATTATGTGTATGACCTCTTTAGAATAGAGAGGCAACGGAAGAGGCGTTGAAAAGTGCGGGTTTATCTCGTCCGAGGCGACTCTTTTATGGACTTGCGTCCAGTGAAGTCAGTTTTTCCCTTGGTGATTTGACTGTCTGTTATTTTTGCCAGTTTTTTTCGTAGAAACTGATTTTCAAAGTCTTCATCCCGTTTCGGTTTCTCAACCTCTACTCCTATACTGTGAACATTATCTGGTTTCTTCTCCAAGTGTCGCCGCGCGTCACAAAGGGCGTTGTTTAACAGACAACGTTGTTCTCTGGCATCGTTCGTTCATGCTACAACGTTGTTGTATGGCACCAGCAATATGGCATCGAAAGCTACATAAACTGCGTGCGGAGGTCTCATAATGTACTCGTAGTGACGCTACATAAGACCCATCAAAAAGAAATAAAAAACAGACGCAATTGTTCTTGCCAGACGGAGCTTACAAGGTGAGGCGGAATCTGAGAGACTGACAAAGACAGCAATGCCCACGTGACCAGCCGAGCCAACTGCCTGGCTTTAGCGTCCTCCTGGTGGAAAGGCCCGCGAGGACAGGACCGTTACTGCCCGCCTCAGGGATCCGATGCATCGTCAGAAAAGGCCCAGGAGGCCGGCACCTTTTTGTGGAAAAACAAAGAAAGGAGAAGGAAAAGGGCCCAAACACCCACTTCACTTGTCACCTTGAGAGTGTTTAGGTCATGCCTAACATGATTTTTAAAGCAGGCTGGCGTCTTTCTTCCGGCAGACGTGAGAGGGGGAAGGGGAGGAAAAAGATAAAAGGGGAGGAAACAAGAGAAAAAAAGAGAAAAAAAAAGAAAAAAAGATGAGCGGAATGACCGACGTCAGCTGCATGGACCTCTTGCCTCTGGCCGCTGTGATTGGTTCCCCGACACCCAGAAAGGACATCCTGCTGACCGGGGCTCGCGAAAGCCCTTTTGCTGCAGCAAGAGACCAAGGCAGAGCGGCGAGGAGGCGTAGCATTTCGTGCATGTGTTGCGTGCGCAGCCTCGTTCCGTTCTCTCCACTCTGCAGGGCGCTGAGCCTGCCTTTTGGTGGTTGTTCTGTGAAGATTTCGGGTTTTTACATTTCACACATTTTCGGCTTGTCGCATCGCCTCGTCGTCTCTTTTCCTCTTCTTCGCATATTACATATTACTTTTGTATTTCTCGCTTTTCTTTTCCCCTCCTCGCATTGTCTGTTCACCTAGTCACAACACAAGCATTCGCCATGTCGCGACGCATTGGTCCCGGTGAGTTCTCTTTTCCGTCCGCCTGTGCACGTCTGCCCTGGACCGAAGCGCCTATGACGTCGATGCCTCTCGCAGCGAAAAAGGACCCGCACTGATCGCGCCTCAACAGTAACCACCCGCTACTACCACCGCAGCGGCCCGCAGCGCGACGACGACGAGGAGGACGACGTTGCCTTTGACTACCACTATTATGAGTCCATTGACGATTACCGGCGCAGCCGCGACACGCGCACGCGCAGGTCTCCGGTAGGCCGGCCGCCGGGCAGTGTCGCGTTTGTCGACGAGGAGCCTCTGCACGATTCGTCCGACGACGACGCCGATGCCGGCGACGGCGGCGCAATATGCACGCCGGCGACGACGGTCACGCGGCAGCGACTACAGATCCGACGACTACCGCGTGCCAGCCGCAGCAGCCTGCACTCGCCGCGCGCTGCCGTTGCAGGTGGTGCTGCCGCTGCAGCCGGCGCGGCTGTCGGAAGCTACAATTACCGCACGAGCATGGCTATGAACCGCGACCGGCCGTCTTCTTCGCGCGGCGCCGACGCGAGAGACGCGCGGAAACCACGGTCGATGCCTGCCGCCGACAGCGACAGCAGCGCGGCCCCAGGTACACGACGCCCCGAGGCCGGCCGCCGCTGCCCGACGGGCTGGACGCCCATGTTCAGCGCCGTGTACGGCCGGTGTACTATGTGCACAAGACCACGGGCCGGACGCAGTGGGAAGCGCCTGGGTATGAAGCAGGCAGGGAGCCGGGCAAAGACAAGAGCCAGGGCAAGGGCCAGGACAAAGGGCGCGGGCTGGCACCGCCACGCAGCCGGTCGCCGGCAAACAGCGGCAGTGCTGACAGCGGCCGCAACAGCAGCCACTCGCAAAGCAGCCGCCGCAGCAGCGGGCTGAGCATTACGGGCATGCTCTTGGGTGTAGCAGGCGGCATTGCGGCGGGCACACTCGTGGCAAAGGCCCTCAAGAAGGAGCACTCGCCAGCCGGGTCTGACCGGAGCATCCGTCGCCGGGGCAGCCGGGAAAAGGACCGGCGAGACGACCGCAACGACTTTGAGGAGGACAACGTGCCGGGCTATCACCACAGCCACGCCAACAGCAGCCATAGTCCCGGCAATGGCCACGGTCACGGCGGCCATGGTTCCGATGATGACGACGACGACCACTAGACAATTGGTTGGCAATGTTTGCAATAACGAGAACAGTTTCCTGTTTATCTGTTTTGTATTTTACTTTGTCTCGGCAACAGTTTCTTGTTTAGCTTACGCTACTGCTGTCTTTCTGGCTTTTGGGTTGCTGTTCGCAGCGTGGCGTTTTAATATCAGAATATCAGAATATCACTTTCTTTTTTCTTTTTTTTTTTTTCTTTTTCTCTTTTTTCACGGTCATATAGTAACTGGTTTTACACATTCAAATTAACGAAAGAACTTGTGGGTGTAGGCGCCACAGTTCACCCTGTCAGCCCTTTCCCGTACCCAGGTATCATATGAGAAAACACAACGGAGAATCCCGTGGTTGATAGAATCGACAACAAATGCGAGCAGAACAGTATGGAAACTGAAAAAAAAATACAGACAATGACCCAGCATCGATTCTTCTCCGCTACTCTTTATTGGCCCGCCCAGCCACGATCTCGCCAGCAATCTCTTGACACACTGTCCGTGAATGTTAGCAAACAAATCAAGCCAGCGGTCACAGTCACATGGGGTCAACTTACGTCTGCCAATGCTGGCCGCGCCCAAAATCTTCATCACCGGCACATCTCGGCCGGTCGTCCGCCACAGCCATGTGCGCATTTCAACCGCCACGAGCGAGTCCACGCCGAGCTCGACCATGCTGCTGTCGCTCCGGATCTGGCCCCCGGCAGTGTTGTCACTGCTGCCACCACTGCCTGTGGTCGGGCCAAGGTGAAGCAGTGTTGCAAGGCGTTCACTCAGTGCAACCACCAGCCGTGGGCCAATCGCCTCAGATGTTGCCGTTTCGTCGCCGATGATATCTAGAAGCTGTTTTGTACAGCTGTTGTCCGCACCTCCGGTATCTTTCCCACCACCCCGTCCACTGCCCAAAGTTGCATTATCCTCGATCGTGTAGTGCGAGAAACGCGGGTCTTTGTGCCAGTGCAGCCGCATCGTCGGGCGACTGGTGTGGATTGAAGCGGCTGAGGCCGGCGGTGAGGTCGATGATAGGCCGGTTTCGAGCTGCTTCATCCTTCTTGGGCCGCCCGCGGGCAATGGCCTCCAAGAACATGTGGTGCAGGTCGCGTTCCGAGATGGGGGGGTAACCTTCGCGCTCCAGCCCCGCGTAGAGCTGTTCCTTCTCGCGATGCAAGAACCCGAGACCGTAAATCACGCCGATATTGAGGGCAAAGCCGGCGACGCCACGGCGTTGGCGGCTGGCAGCAATGCCGTTCATGTACATGTTGGCCGCGGCATAGTTGGACTGTCCAGCGTGGCCGCCCATAGCGGCAAACGAGGACGTCATGATAAAAATGTCGAGCTTCTTATCGGCCTCTTCGTTGCCGTCGTGGAAGACAATGTCGAGGTTGCGGGAGCCCACGGTCTTGGGCCGCATGACGCGTGAAAATGTCTCGGCCTTCATCTGTGCAAAGACCTGGTCGTTCAGGACCATGGCACCGTTGACAATACCACCGATCCGGGGCATCTGCTGCTCGACCCGCACACGGAACTGCTCAACTGCCTTCAAGTCAGTCACATCCAGCACTTCGAACCGGACATTCGACGCCCAGCATGCTCCGTGCATGCCTTGCCCACTGCGGCTCCACGGTCACCAAACTCCGGCTTGCAAGGACAATGTGTCGCGCGCCCTGTTTAATGAACAGCGTCGACAGGCTTTTGGCCCATGTCGCGGGTGATGCCAACGAGCACGTAGGTCCGGTCGCCACGGAGTTGTGTTGCCGACCGGGCCTTTCCTCGGATAGCGTCCCTTGTTGCCTCGTGCGGGTGCACCTTGACCTCTATCGTCCGCTCTGACCGCCAGTCAACAATTTTCAGGGAGTGTACGACACCATCGTGTGCGTTGAGCAGATTCGGGACGGAGATGAAATCGTCAGATAAAGCCTGACCGGGCTGGGAAGCGACAGCTCGCTTTACAGCTCTCAATTCCTTTTGGAGTCTCTCGCAAGTAAAGAAACCAATCTCTTGCGTGTGACAATCCATCTCGGTGAGAATGTCACTCCAAGAATGGTAAGTGTACTTTGCTGGCATGGAGTTGCTGGACAGGCGCCGTGAGACTGGGTGCTCCTTGGGCAAGAAACTGACAATGGCCGCTCCATCCTCGAAGCGGTAGAGCTTGGACGCTATCTGAGATATAGAGTCTTGAGGGTGAATGGAAAGCAGACTGCTCGCCTTGCGAGGGGTACTACTGCCTCTTGCAACTTGCACGGCAACAGTTCTGCCCCCAATATGCCAGGGAGCGGGTTTCGCGCAACGACGCAGCACATCGTCCGGTGTGAGGAGGACGACCTGTTTGCTGTCAAAGATCTCTTGGAGATAATAGCAAGTGAGACTGTGAACAAGGACAGCTGCATAAGCACGGGCATGGGCCGAGTACCCCTGGTCGTCAGCAGCTGCAATGGTGATTAGCTGCTCGGAGGTGACAGACACAAAGGATGAGTTGGCTTTGGACGCGGACAAGACAAATTCGCCCGTCTCGATGCACTGCCCGGATGACAAAGGTAGTTTCCATAGAAGACCGGCACTGTGCTGCTATAGTGGACCTGGATATGCACTTGCTCATGGATGTTGACGGCTTGTGGCGTGTTGCTCGTTGCATTCAGAGGGGCCGGGAGCGGGTCTGAAAACGCCTCGTAGGTGTTGTGTGTTGCGTCACGGACAAGTTCGACGTAAGAAGATAGTGTATTTACTCGTTCAGTCACGACACGGCGTAGTGCGTTAAAGTTGTCGTTTCCGGGCTTAAATGGCAGCATGCGGGGTATGAGGCGCTGCCCTGTGCGGTCAATGTACAGCTCATTCTCCAAGTCCCAGAGATGGTCGATGTGGGTTTCGTCCTGTGACGAGTGAAGAGCAGAGCGAGAATTCTGGCCACGCTTCTCCTCCACTGCAAGCATCAGTTGCAGGAACGTATCGGACACAATGGAGGCTGCAGAAGGCGGTGCAATGGTCGGCTCGCACGGGACTATGAACTGGCCGTCGACTATGTCAAGATGGTCAAAATCGAGCATCTGTAGGGTGAGGCTGGGCATCTCTGCACGAATGCTGCGCGTGAAGCCGAAGGAGGCGGCGTTCTCCACGTTGCCTGCGTGAGAGCCCTTGGTCACCCAAAGAATGGTTGACCCGGGACAGAGGACAAGCCTCCGCAGAGTGTCAAGTCTGCGCTCGTCGAGGCACGACAAAATTGGATGGTTGTCGTCGAGGTCGGACAAGAGGATAACGAGGTTGAAAGATGCCACATGCTCTGCACTGACTTCTGCAAGGTCGTCCAGTCCGGCAAAGGTCGCAACCGGGTTGTAGAAGTGCCCGGACAGAAGTTGGCTGACGTGTGCGGCCAGCGAAGATATGGTAGGCGTTTGTCCGCCAATGACGAGGAGCCGGTCTTTCGGGTTTGCCAAGGTGGGCACGGCAAACGACAAGCAGCTGGGGACCCGGGTAACGTTCTTCTTGTGAAGACTCTCCGCTGACGCACAGTGATCGAAAAGCCGCCAGGATAGTGCTGGTCTGTGTTTTTGATGGCCGGGTTCATGAAGCCACGATGATCGAGGAGGTCGGGCCAGTCGGCGGAGTGATGAGAGAGTCGGCAAAATTGGCTGGTTGCTGGTCGCGGGCTCGCGTCATTTTGACCGGCATATGGACAAGAATGAGGAAGCCACCCGGCCGCATGAGCGACTTTACCTTTTCAAGCACGGCTTCACTAGACGCAAATTGCTTGAAAATGGTCGTGGAGAGGATGGCCAGGTCAAAAAGTAGGCTGGCCGCTGTTGTGGCTTCGTCTAACTGGGTCTTGATGTCGTTGTCGAGCTCATCAAAGTTGAAGCGACGGACCTTGCCTTTGACGGCTGTGGACGCCTGTGCAAGGCAGACGTCAAAGTTTCTGTCCGGCGAACCAAGAACCGCCGACGTGTAGCTCACAAAGGCAGGGCCGAGTCCCTCAAGAATGGGTGTTGACATACGCATAACCGAGTCCGTCAAGCTGAGGACGGACATGCGCGGGTATTTGTGAGCAATTTGCTTGACGATACTCGTGATTTGACGCTTGAAATGGAAGACGAGGCGTCCTTCCTCCAACAAAGACTGCAGAGGAGATAGCCCGTCAGCAGCTGCAATATCATCGGGGTGACCATTGGTGAGCTCCTCCATGTAAATGCGGGCATTGTCGAGAATAAAAAGAGTACGGCGAGGACAAAATATGCTGGCGCAGTGTCTCCTCCGTTCGTGTGGCCATGTTGCTACCAAGTCAGAGCGTGAGCTGCAAAACGCCTGCACGCGCTGAATGGACTCCTCGAGTACCTTGTCACTGATTCCATCAACTGCGTCGTTGTCATTCAAGATGGCACAGTCGTGAACAAGAGCAACTTCTGGGTCCGGCGCAAAAGTGGTGCAAAGGTAGAGATCACGATCCGCGTCAGGGTATGACGAGGCTAGCGAGCCAACAGTTAAGCCTTCAATGCTAATCTCCATGTCACCGTTCTCGTTGTAGATGGATATGTCACTGGTGATGCGTGCTGGTGAGTCAGATGCCGCCTCCCGAACTTCGACGAGCTGCGCGTCAACAGAAATGTCTGTGCTTTGTGACGTGTTGGCGGTGCCCGATATTCCACTCTGAGCCATGTTAAAGCTGATTTTCTTCATAAGAATAGGCAGGAAAACCGTCCAGAGTGCTCTGATCTCAGTTAGTATTGGTAGTTTTGATTTCCTCACTCATCACGTGGTAATGACATGGGGAAAAAGAACCGTTGTGCCACTTACTTATCGCCAGGGAACGAGTAGGATACAAAGCAAGTCTGCAAGCACGAATCGAGCGTCGCTGGAGAGAATGAAAGACTAGTCGTGTCCTCTTTGTGTGAGCGCTTCAACGTCGCTGACGCGAAATTGTGGCGGCGGTGCATCGACTCGATGGCCCGGAAGGGACCTGAGTACTGGAGGCCCACGTCGGCCATCATGCCATAGAAGGCATCTGTACTGACACTGCACGCCTCGGGCAAATCACTGGCGGCACACGACATGGCAGAGCATCTGTGTTTGGTGGCCCAAGAACAGCGCGTATCCGGCCTGTGCAACGCTTTCGTAGAGGAGTGGTTGATGACTCTGGACCCGAAAACAGAGAAAAGGAGCAGCAAATCGAGTAGTCGTTATCGGCTTCCGATGCGGATGCTGCTGTAGGTGCAGCTGCAGGTGTCTTCCCTGGCTGATGCTCGACAAAAAGCGAGAACATGACCTCTGTGGCTGGACCCTGCACCTCCAGAGGTATGCCGCTGATAAACTCAACGTCATGAAGCTCAATCACGGACGCTTCACGTCCAGCAAGAAGCGCCTTGGTCGCATCGAGGGCCATGATGCAATATGCCGAGGCTGGTAATAGAGGCTGGCCCTGGAAAGCATGGTGTGCTAGCCAAGGCATCTTGTCAACCTGTAGGAGGTTGCGCCAACGGAGTTCGTGACCTTCGACGTCGTCACGGGTGCGGCTGCCAAGAAGCTCGTGTGGTGGCTCCGTCTTGTGGTGAAACTGGCGTGTGATTCTGGACTCGCGGTAGTATTTTTGTGAGTGATCCCAGGGGTATGACGGAAGCTTTTCAGCATCAGTGCGGTGGAGCCGAGACAGGCTGTCAGCCAGCTGGGCCTTGTCGTTGTTGTCCAAAAGACCTTGATAGGTCAACGAGCGGCGGATCAAACCGCGTCATGACAAAGGCCAAGAACTCCAAGAATGAACTTGTATCATTCTTGCCTCTTTGCAGCAGACTCGTGTAGAGGAGCTTGACATTAAAATTGTTCTCAGTGTTAAACTGTGCCACCGTGTCCGCGAAGGGGCCCTTCAGAGTGAAGTGAGGGCCAATTTCAACAACACAGTCAAACTCGCCTTGAACACTAGACAGGGCCTCGTCTGCAGCCTCGCGAAACAAAACAGGATTGACCATGTTGTCCACCCAGTAGGAACCTGCAAGCTGCTCCGAGGTGGGTACCTGACGATCAGGGCCAACACTGGAGATCCAAGCTGTTTTGGCGATCAAAGCCTGTTGAATGGGCAAGCGGCGACACTTGGCAGGTCTTCAGAGCCTGACTGTAAGAGCCAGCTAGCCGGGCCATGTGATGCGAGTGATACGCCTTGTCGACATGAATCCGTCTGACAAAAACACTCTTGGCCTGGAGCTGTATCTCGGCCTCCTCCACAGCGTCGATATCGCCTGACAAGGTTGAGCTGCTAGGTGAGTTGCTGGCAGCGGCGCAGAGACGGCCATCAAAGGACTGGCAGAATTCAACTGCATCAGCATACGCCACACCAGCGGCGAGCATTCCACCTGTCTGCCGTTGCTGTTGCTCTGCCTCTACTGTCGTGGGAGAAGAGATGCTCTTGCCACGGTAGTAAGCGATGAGTATGGCGTCTCTCGCCGAGATGTACTTGGCGGCATATGCGGCAGCAATTTCACCAGACGAGTGCCCAATAACACACGAAAAGGACACCCCGAGCTCGTTCAGGACATTGACCAAGCCAATCTGCAACGCCGTGCACACCGGCTGGGCAATGGCAGCCTCTCGAAGACGAGAACCAGCCGCCTCAGGCTTCAACATCTCCTCCTCCAACGTCCACTCTGGCGGATCGGGGCACGCTGTTCTGAGAACAGCGTCAAAATAGCGGATCGACTCTCGATAAACAGCGTTTGCAAAGAAAAGGCCCTTTGACATGCCGGACCACTGGGCTCCCTGGCCAGTGAAGACACCCAAGATCCGCGGCGCGCTCTCGTCGGGCTTGTTCTCGACACGCCGCGCCCGGAACCCAAAGTTGTCGACCTGGTTTTTAGAAGTGTCCGATAAGAGATGCGAGAGTGTGCTGATGGTCTCGGCTCGTGACTGGTCATAAATGGCAAGGCGGTGCAAGAACAGTGTCTTTGACACATGTGTTCGCCATGCCACTTCCTGGATGTCAGACTCTGAGCCATCATCTTGTTGACCTTGAAGAAACTCGAGATATCTCTTGGCCAACACACGAAGAGTACTGGCCGAGCTTGCCGAGAGAACAAGGGGGATTTGTGGCAGGCTTTTGGATGGAGACAACGCCGCTGTGAGAGGAAGGCCGATACCGATACCACTTGTGAGATGTGGGTTATGGATGTAAGGGTCATAGCGCTCAACGATAGCATGGGCATTGGTGCCGCCGAAGCCAAAAGAGTTGACACTGGCTCGAAGAGGCTGACCCGGTGTCACCAGAGGCCAGCTCATGAGTTCGGTAGGGATGCGGAGATAGCCCTGTGCTGCCGGAGCACAGAAAGGGGCGACTTGTGGATTCAGCCGTTCCATGTGCAGATTTGGAGGCACTTTGGACTCCTTCATGGCTAGCATGACTTTCATGAGACCTGCCAGTCCAGCTGCGCCCTCTGTGTGGCCAATAACAGTCTTGACAGACCCAACGAGCATCGGGGATGGAAGCTTTGAAGTACAAGTACCATCTGCGACGTCGTCTTTCCGATCACCGAAGAATGCGGTGTAGATGGCCTTTGCTTCTCGAGGATCACCGACAGGCGTTCCTGTGCCGTGTGCTTCAAAGTACTGGCACCAATCAGCAGGGTTGGCGATATCAAGTCCTGCTCGCCCGTATGTGGCCCGAATCAGAGACGCTTGGGCCTCCGGGCTGGGCATGGTGATGCCTGCCGTCCGGCCATCGGAGCCAACGCCGGTCTCACGGATGATAGCCTGGATACGATAGTCATCGCCGTCGGCCAGTGCTCTACTCAAGGGCTTCAAGAACAGAACTGCTGCACCCTCACCACGAGCATAGCCGTCGGCCCGTGAATCCCACATGTGGCAGTGACCCGTGGGACTGAGCATGTGGAGACTGGACTCCACTACAAACTGCTCAGGCGAGAGCATCAAGTTCACACCAGCCACACATGCGGCACTGCAGTCTCCCGCACGGAGGCTCAAAATGGCCTGATGCAGTGCCACCAGACTGGAGGAACATGCAGTGTCCAATGTGACAGAGGGGCCCCGGAAGTCGTAGAAGTAGCTGATGCGGTTCGACAGGATGGAGCGGGCATTGCCTGTCGCATAATAGGGTGACGTTGTCAGGTCGTCGCGTTGGGAGATGGAGTCAAAGTCAGCAGTCATGGCGCCAACGTAGACAGCAACATCTTTGCCCGTCAACTGTGGAAGCTGGAAGCCGGCAGACTCGAGAGCTTCGTACACGGTCTCGAGCAAAAGTCGCTGTTGTGGGTCGACAGCCTCGGCCTCTTTTGGAGCAATGCCAAAGAAGCCGGCATCGAACGCACGCACGTCTTGGTTGTCGTCGAGCCAGTATGACTTGGGTGCATCTGTCGTTCCATGATAATCGCCTTCTGGGTGGTAGAAAGCACGAATGTTGAACCGACTGGTGGGTACGCTTCGAGACACGTCTGATGGCTGTCTGAGCAGGTCCAAAGCTTGCTTGGTGATGTGGCTCCGCCTGCAAACCGGCAGCTGCTTGCGACTACCGCAATGGGCTCTGAGGGGACAGGTTTGTATGGCATTGTGTCCGTTTTTGTGAATACGTGAATACAAGAAGTCGATGTGAGCGAGGGTAAGAGGGAGAGAGGTGGATGATTACACCTGCAAGAGGATGTATTAGGCAAAGGGCCTTGAAAAGGGAACGGATATGTAGAGGCAAACAATGGTCAAAGACAAGAGAAAGAGAGAGAAGAGGACGACAAGGAGGAAAAATGAAGACGACACTGCCCAGATGTAGAATAGCCACGAGAGCAGGAGAGCCACTATTAATAGGCAAAGACAAGGTTTAAGGCTGTCTGGGGAAAAGCGGCCTTACAGGTGGAAATGTCGAAGAAAGCGGGTGGCGACAGCCGGTCGAGAGGCGAGTGTAAATAGATCACCGGCGGTGCCGGCGACAGGGTGTCGATAGAGAAGGGGTGACAAAAGCCAGGTCTGGAATCTCCAAAGTCGCCGCCTCGAGGTTGCAGCATGCAGCAGGATAGAGAGAGTTTGGGTTGAACAAGACGAAGAAAAGAAGAGAGAGTGGGAGCTGTCAGACGGCAAAGGGTGAAAAGGGAAAGATGCAAAGTAAATAGTTGGTCCGTGATGCTGGTCGAAACGCAAGACTGGCGGAAGGAGCGATGATGGCGCAGAGATAAAAAAAAAAGTACAACGTGGGAAGGAGCGAGTAGTATAAAAATTGAACGAGGCAGGCGCGTTTGCATGATTTTCCATGGCGGACGGCCAGATTAGGAAGGAATGTGAGGCGCGTGTTCAGGACGCCCCTTCCTGACATGAGAGATGCACTGGATGTTGTGTATAGCGACATGTCACGCTGACCTTGCAATTTGATAAAACAGGAAAGAGCAAAGTGGCCACGGCATCCTTGCAACGTCGCCATAGCCTCAGATCATCGCACTGATTCAGTGTCCACGGCACAAGAACGATCAAGGGGTTTGCGAGAGATGCTCGAATAGAAAGTGCATCAAAGAGGAAGTGCGTCGAAAGTAATGCTCGTGTAAGGTGCATGTACACAGCAAGACACGAAGTATAGATTCCGGCGCGTGGCTATCCAAAGCTTCTTTTCATACTGAAAATAAACCACATGGAGAAACATTCACAAGAAACGAGACAGAACCGGAAAAAACTTCAAACATTACACTGAAGCATACTGCAGACGCCTTTCTTCCTCCACCAGCACTGAACAGCTACACCGTTGTCCGCCTTTGCAGCTTCTATGCACGCCATCGTGCGTCGGAGAAAAGCCCACTTTGACAGCCATAGCGTAGCCGACATGGCAAATACACATCCGACCAATTGAAATCTTATGAGCCGTCTAGAAGGAAGACAAGGGACCCAGCAGCTCGGGCATCCCTTGGAGCATGCAGCGGCTCAAAGTTGGCAACGTATAGTGCGTGGACAAGGGTAGCTAGAAAGCCAAGAATAAGGGATCTACGACCGGCTTGCCAGGATATTATTTTCCATTTATGGAAGCCGAACAGTATAAAAACACAAAAGAGGATTGGATAGGATGGGAGGGTGAAATAAATTCGTGTTGGCATCCAGCTCCCGTCGGACAATTTAATCAACCACTCGGTCGGATTTCTTCAAGAGAGAAATATATATGCATGGAACAGGTGAGAACAGAAATCGCGGCTTTGACGGGGGGGAGGAAAGGAACACAGGGATAGCAAATATTGACGTTAAAAAATGACACAAAGAACATAAGAAGGGGAGAGCAGGTGCTTCTCGTGGCCCATCACACCTCTTTACCTCAAGTTGTACAGAAATGCAAGGAGTTTGTTACGCGGCGCCAAGCACAAAGGCACAAGGGTGGACAAGCCACTGGGAGCAGAGGAAGCACACAGTCACGAAGCACCAATATATAATCCTAGAGCAAAAAAGTGTCACGGCAGATCAGATTGGCCCATCGACGAGACTCTCTACAAATGACAGTTTTTTACAAGAGAGCCGAAAGCAAGGGTTGTCGATAGTGGGATAAAACTGCTTGCCCAGTGAAGATAAAATAAAGTGCTGTAATTAAGTGGAGATAAAATGGCAAAGCACTGTATGGCTTCGGAATTCCGTACGTGCATGCGAGAGATGCGCCTCTTTTGACTCTTGGGCCCTTCTATATTGCAATATAGCAAGGTACTATACAATGCACCTTTGCATCACGACACTTGCAAGCCAGGCCATGTGTTTTGGCCGGTGGTTCCTGACAACATCATTTGGCGTTCCCCACGGGTCGGTCATGACAAGGACTTGCGCGATCGAGCCAATGCAGGCTGACGCCGGGTGCGGGATCGATCTCTCGTATCCATTCTAGCGGATCATGATAGATTGGCATCTCCTGCATGGATCATTTCTATTACTGGGGCTTCTTTGCACGGTGTACCGAAAATACGAGCTCCGCTTGCCACAAGAGAGGGCCCCAAAGATCTAATGCTCGGGCTATGTGCAGCCAGCCGAGGAAGATACGAAAGGGAACTTTCTGATGATAGCGATGGAAAGAGTCCATATGATATTGTCGTGTCTTTTGTCCCTCTTATGAATGTTCTCCCCCCCAAACGACGAGCCAGGAAAAAAGAAAAGAAAAAGAAAAATCCGTGTAAACTAAGCCCTCATATCAAGCCGTATAAATATATTAAAAACGTAAAATTAAGTAGGCGTGGTAGCAAGACATGAAATAGTAAAGCATGGCAAAATTTCTGCAAGCCACATTATCTGTTTCATTTCCACGCTGTGGATGATTGTCTCTGGCATAAGGGGGCGAGGATAGGGTTGTAAACAAACGGTAATGAGTTGCCACCAAAAAACAGGCCAATGAGGTCATGACACTAGCAGAATCAAGTCTTACATCAAATGCATCATCACTATTCTTACAAAGACAGCTCGTCATGCTACTTTGCTTCAATTTCCTTTTCTTTTCCATGACAAGCAAGTTCAACGCAGACCCCCAAGCCTGTATTACGATTTCTTCAATCTTCATTCAGTTCCCTTCCCCAATTGCGCCAGTCTTCTAATCGAGTTCTGTCATGTACTACGGATCAAGTTTCACAGTTTTACATTTTGACCCTTTTATTTATGAAGTCGTGTATATACCTCTTTAGATACTCTGTTCACCATCAGTGTGCGCACAAGTCGCCTCAAAAACAATAATTTCTTGAGTAAAGAGAGACATGATGAGGAAGAAGTGGCAAACAAATATCTAGAATCGGCAAGGTTCATCGTCAGTTGACGATTCTTGTGTCATTTCTCAGGAGAAACCGTGAGCCAACAATTATTGGGAACAATGCTGGCGGATAAAATAATATCAATTGAAAATAAGTCATGAGATCCAAAATGTCCTACTCCCATACTTCTCCCATATTTGTCGATTTGTCCTTGCCTCAAATCTATGCCGCCAGTTTGTTCCGCAGACCCGCCAACTCCTGTCTTAAATTCAGCTCACGAACCACAATGTCGTCCATGGACGAGGTTCGAGATACTCCCATGCCGCTCTGCAGCGGATACAGACCGGTACTCCAAGAGCTGCGACAGATGTAGTGGTTGACGTGTTCCATTCCATGGGTGCCCCGAATTCTCCATTGGTCCTGTAGAGCTCGGAGAGAACGAGAGGCGGGTGTGTCAAGCTGCTGCTGGTAACCGCCGGCAGTTGCTGCTGCTGCTGATTCGTCATGGCACTCGGCGCCATCCTGTCCACATGCATTGCAGGAGGAAAGCAGCTGTGCATCTCGGCAATGACATGAGAAAATTGGACTAGGAAATCGTCTGCCAAACGTAGCCCAAGTCCCAGCTGCAGCGCCGGTGTCGATGCAATAGGAAACCCACCAACAGACACGTCGGGGAAGCGGCAGATTTTGAGACAAGCCTGTGCTGCTGCATCCTTCCACGAATTTGGGGAAGCGATAGTATGAAGCGACTGTTTCAGAAGATCTTTGCTGGCGGTCATAAAGAGGCCGGTCTCGCTGGGAGGGGATACTGAAGAACGTTCCTTGGTTGCGGTTACGTCCACAAGATGGAAGACGCGTTGGTACACGTCCAACAAGGCATCATAGGTCGAGTCTGCCAAGAGTACAAAGCTCTCGGCTTCCACTCTATCGTTGTCGATGTCCATGGAGATGCCCGTGGAGATGCCAGCGCCCAAACTGTTCGACCTTTCAAGTGGCCCAGGGCCCATGATAATAGCCCCGGAGCTGCCGTGAGGAGGATCGTTGTGGTTGTGCAGCGGTAGCTTTCCATCCACTCCCCGGCATGCACACTGCACAGTTTCGATAAACTTGCGTGAAACTGCGAAAAGGTCATCCATTGGGAATGACTGGTCACTCGTCGAGGGCGAGGACGGCTGGTCATTATTTGGTGCGCTGCCGGAAGTGAATGCTCCTGAGCCACATGGAGACATGTGCAACCCATTCCGATGAAAGTTTATGCTGGCCACCGATGTGCATGTTTCTTCGGTGTGTGCCGAGATGACGGAACTCGTCGGCGGAATCAAATGGCTCATATCCCAGAGATGGGCGCTCATATCGCAAAGATCAGATATCAATGATCTCGGCACAGTTTTTGGCGATCTGCCCTGTGCATCAAAATGGCGCCGCATACTTGCCATCTTCGCGGTGCATGTGGCCTGAGTCTGCGCCGCGTCACTCAGTAGACTATCGTTGATTGGGCCGCCACTTTGGAAAGCAACAGTGTCTCAAATGAGGACCTTTTAGATGATTCCAACTTGGGCCTGTTATGCCAAGCACAGGCATTTGATCCAATACTACCAGTGCAACAAGAACCATGAGAAAGGTCGGAAACAGGCCACTGGTGGGAAATGCCGTTGAGCATTGACAGTTTGGTGCTTGTGGGTGTGCAGCCCAGCGCATGTGCCGCCCCAAAACTCTCTCTCCCGAGGCCTGTGAAAGCTCCTTCTTTCGGATGTCTTGCCTCTTTCTCGCCATAAACGCCATGTGGGGTGGAGAGGGAGCCTGGAAGATCTGGTTGCCGTCTGAGTGGTAGATGAGAAGCCCAGCATCCACGCTGTGTCCCGGCCAGAGATGCTCAGTCATTCCGTCAAAACTGTATGGGACAGGGTACGGTACCCCCGGCATCGTGTATCCGGGACGCGTCCGGCCCTGGGACTGGTTTGCTTTTGTGGGTGCTGATTTTCCTGATTTTGCTGATTTTGTTGCATAACACTGGCTTGCCGAAGACTGAAGACTTGTTCCCATTGTTGCTCCCATTACTGGGCTTGCGGAAGCGCAAAGAGGGACTGGACTTGCACTCTGCCTTCAGTCGCACACAACGCTCGCAGGGTTCGTTCCCGACTCGCTTGCAGCTGAGCTTCTGGGTGTGGCAGCGGTTGCACGCTCGTCGAATGGGGCCTTCTGTCATGTGTATGGTAATATAGAAAAGACTTCGTCTGGGAAGCTGGATTGAAAGACGAAATTGGGCAAGACAACTAGGCGAAAGGCAACGTGGAGGACAATGTGGAGGTTCTTGTTTCTCAAGAGAGCTACTAGAGCCTAAAGAACAACGGCTGTGTTTTGCGAATCTTAGTCAAAAGACACGAGAATGCCAACGGGTCAATGATCAGAGTATATATGAATATGATTGAAGATTAGATGCTTGCATCGGTCATGCCTCTGTGTGGGTTGTTAAATCCATATATACACTTTTAGCGCCCACACTTGTGGTTTCGACTTTCACTTCGATAAAAGCGGCGGGAACCATTTGATGTGGCTTCCAAGACCAAACAGCAGCCGACCCAATACGACGGGAGCAAGCACGGCACTGAACATGAGACGGGGCTTACCCGAAGGAACCGTCAACCACACACACCTGCTCATCAAAGTAGATTGCCAGCGAATAGAGGAGCAATCGAAAGGTGAGAAACGCAGTCACCAGGGCACAGCAGCTCTCAGGGGTAAAAGAAGCGATGGCACGCATACACGAAAGCAGGTCAGAGAAGAGTACAAAAAAATAAAAAAGGGATAAGCTCAAAATACTCACAGAAGCGGCATTGCAGCATACACGGGCAAATCATCTGGCTTGGGGAACATACCGGGGCGCCATGTTGCGCATATGGGGTATGACTGATAGGAAAGGATAGTCCTCGTTTCATCACAATCGGTGTGCAGAGCCTCGGTTGGGCTCCTAGATTTAGAAATCGTACCGACAAAAAGGCTGATGAGACTAGCGACTTGCATGAGAGTTGCATCCAGGAAGCGTGGCTCTCGTTACTTTCTGCCCATGTTGCAGTAGCTCGGTAGTGTCGAAACAAAAGTGCAGACAAGATCCATTGATGATTTCCCAAGGATCCCGTTCGATAGTGGAGACGCATGCTGTGGTCTGGCGGCAGTGCCGCTTTGAATGTGTGTCCCTTTTTTTGTGATGGTATTGGTAAGCCTGATCGTTGTGCAACGTGGAATAAGTAGATCCTGCACTTGCCTGTGCTGCGAGAAAAATACAAAAGCACGACAGGGCAGGGTTAGGATGCACGTTCGGTTAGTCTCAAGGAGGGCAACACCCATCCCTGTTTGTCTTCTTGACTCCCCTCTTTTCGTGACAGCTGAGTGTGGATGAGCGACGGCGCAAGAAGCAGAAGCTGGCAGCAAGAAGAGCCGAGGGCGTGGTCGACAAGGAACTTGGGATGTCCGCGCCAGCCAAGAATGTAATTCAGCTTGAGCTTAGCCCGGACGGGTCTCGTGGGTGCAAAGAAAGAAACGGGGGTATGTCAGTCAAAAGTGGCGGCGAGGTGCAGTATCTGGTATTACTTTGGGTGAGGAACATGCAGAATGTACTTCCATGAGACAGAAATACACCTCGATCTCTAGAATTTGGACGGGTAGAACCTCGTGTCACGAAGCAGTCTCTGATGCAAAAAAAACTTTGCAAGGTCAGTCAAAGCGCCTAGCAAAAAATCCTCCTCATTGATATACACAAACGGGACAATCAAAGGCCCGTTGACTTGGCTTACTTGGAAGAGTCTCACTGCACAGTTTGAATTTCCTGGCCATGCCTTGTATTAGGAGATGGAAAGACAGAGAAGCAGAAAAGGGATTGCGGTGAATAGGGGCCGATGTCTCGGGGAGGTGGTTGAGGCTGTGAGACAAACGCTTGGTGATAAGCTGTGTAACGTACGCTTGGTGAATCGGAAGAGCGTAATGGACCTGTCCCAGGTAAGGGCTCGCCATTTGTGTCGCCTGCAGATGGTAATCCGCGGGAGGAATGATGTGAGCGATTGGTAAGTGCTTGGAGGTAGGAGAATCAAGGTAGACGAGACGATACGGACAGAGAGCAGTGCCGCCGTGTTGTGTATTGTCAATCTAGCCGAAAGTAAGCAAGGGGTACTTACATCAGATTTCCTGCGGTCTCGCACATTACCCGATCCCGCAGGTTGGAGATGCAGGTGATAAAGGTAGACGAGAACAGGGAGGCCGTCCAAGAAAACGAAAACAAAGCTGGGCAGGAGGGATGCCGGACGGCGGAGTTGGGGTATTCCGAGAGACGAATGTGAGACTGTCTTGGGTAGCTGCATGTAGTGTCGAGGCCTGCAAGGACCACCCACCCAAGAGAAGACAGCGCGGCGGGGAGAAAATGGTCGACGTAGGAGCTGGCCCTTGAGTCTTCGAGTCTTTGAGGTCTCACGTTCTTGGATGCTTAAAAGAACGTCCCAGATGGTGACCCCAGTGTTTGTGGACATGGATGGAAACGAGGCAAAGAGAGATTGGCAAAGAGGGGTAGAAAAGGGGGAGTACCGGATGGTCAGGAAATGTACACAGAAACGACACAGATACGTATTACACATTGAGAAGGTGCGACCGCCATCCTTTTCTTGCTTCCAGAATGTCCCAAAGGGAAGGTGCCCGCGGTCACTCGAGCTACACAAACTTGACGAACGAGGAAAGAGCCACCAGCCAAAAACAGTCGAGAATAGCGACTGCGGCCTCAACGCCTTCGAGGCGCTTCTGTGCAAGGTGACTGCCGGAACACCTTGCATCTGTACAGTGCACTCCTTGCATCTGTACAGTGCACTTCATCGAGAAGCCGTGCTACATGTCCTCTTCGTCTAAAGATATGCACCTCGTTACGAATTACCCAGAGTTGAAGTCGTAGGTGGGCTTTGGTGGGCATGGCTGGTTTGGGTGAAGTATCTAAACGAAGGTGCAGGAAGGTGCGAGAAGCGTGCATTCTTGGTTTTCAGAGAGAACGTCTTGTAAAGGAAAGAGCAGTCCTGTATGTCAGACAGGAACTGGAAGTCGCTGTGACTTCTTTTGCATTCTCTACGGCAACTCAGAAACGGCACGCACGCGAAATCTCATGGCAAAAGGGAAAGGAAGGAAAATAAATGAATAGGCTCATACCAAAAGAAAGAAGAAAGAAAAGAAGAAAAAGATAAAGAAAAAGAAGATAAAAAAAGACAGGAGCCCTAGCGTCTTACAGACGCCAGCTTTACAGCAATTTTACCGCTCTATATGGTACTTTGTGGAATGTTAAACCAGCAACGACCCAACGTTGCGACGAACAGGAAGGTGCAACCTGACTTGGGTTAGAGAAGTACAAGCACCACGGCGCGTACACAAAGTCGCACCTTCTCTCGAGGAGTCAAGGAGTACCATAAACCGCGCACCTTCCTGTAATGTGCAGTGTCACAGTATGGAGTGGCTCCTTCCGTGCCCAGAAAAAAGAGGTCAGAACTTTGGGAGTATGTGCCAGTAGGAGGTGCACGCTCCTTCCGTGCCGACCAAGCTCATGATTTTGAGGCAGGATGGGACACATTCACAAAGGAGAATATTCATTCAGTTAAACTCGCTGTTGTCTTTCAGTATGTACAGGTTCCAAATTAATGCGATGATGACCAAGGCTAATAGAAAAGGGAAAAGGAAAAAGACAATATGTACTCCACGCTCAACGTGCTCATCCTCGTCCAGATTTATGTCCTCGACGCCGTCAGCGTCATCAAACAGACATGTACTCTCGCCCGCTCGCCCTCTCTCCATAAGCTCCTTTACAGGTCACCTGTCTCAAACAGCTCAAGGTGAATGCGCTCCGGGGCCACGCCCAGGGCCTGCAGGGCATCGCGGGACTCGACCATGAAGCCGCTCGGACCGCAGATGTAGTAGCCCGTCCGCTTGTCGTCAAGGTGCAGCAGACGATCGCGGTCAGCCACGGGAAGCCCTGCAACTTTGAGGTGTGTGCCCGTGACCACAACGTCGTTCGGGGTGGCCGTCGCGGCCACGGCCGCGTCTGTGTCGGGCAGCGTGAGGGCAGTGTACGTCTGGATGCGCTGCGGGTGCGCCGCGCGGACAGCCTGCACCTCTTTGCTAAACGGCAGGACCTTGCGCGAGTGTGAGCCGTGCAGCCACGAAATGGCACGGCCCTGGGCCGCGGCCGTCTCGAGGATGGACATCACAGGCGTGGCACCGACCCCGGCAGACAAGAGTACCAGCGGGGCCAGGCTCTCGGGATCGACGGGGTTGGCCGAAGCTGCTGCCACTGCGGCGGACGATGTCGGCACCGGCGACTCCTCGACGACAAACTCGCCCTGGGCTGCGAAAGCTCCACCTCGTCGCCCTCCTTAATCTTGTCGTGCAGCACGTTCGAGATGACGCCGGGTGCCGTCGCGCCGTTGTTGCCGTTGTCGCGCCTGACGCTGATGCGGTAGTAGTCGCCGGCCGACCTCGGGCCTGGCTCAGGCTGTACTGGCGGCTCTGCAGCACGCCCAGCTCGGGACGAAGACCTGGAGGGAGACGTACTGGCCGGGCTCGTACGAAGGCAGCGGCTTGCCGTCAACGGGTGCCAGGTACAGGTTCAGGATACCGTCTGTGGCGCCCTCTCCAGCAGCGTACTCGCGTGCTGCACGCGGAACTTGCGCCAGCCGGCCCAGCCCTTGTGGTTGTCGCGGGCGCGAGCATCGTCATATAGCGTCTTCTCACGGCCAATGAAGACGTTGGCGAGCACGCCGTAGGCAGCGGTCCAGGCATCGACAATCTCGGCGTGGCCGCATCGCCCAGCACCAGGCCAATGGCCTCCATCAGGTACTTGCCGACAATGTCGTACTGCTCGGGAACAATCTGGAGAGAGGCGTGCTTGTGCGCGATGCGCTCAACGGCGTGCCGCAGGCGTGGCAGGTCGTCGATGTAGGTCGCATAGCCGAGGACGGCGGCGGCCAGGGCGCGGGGCTGAGCGCCCGTTGCCTGTGACGTCAGGCTGAAGACGTTCTTGAGCTCTGGATTCGCGTCGATCATGTTCTTGTAAAAGAGCGTGGTGATAGTCACGCCGTACTCCTTGAGAACGGGCGCTGTGGCTTTGACAATGGCAATCTGCTCTGGGTCACGGATGGGGTGGGCTTCGCAGCAGACACTGCGGCCGGCGCCATTTTCTGGGCCACATTCTGGGCTGGACTGCCTGAACTGCCGCGGTCATTTTGAAGCTCGTGTGTGAGGTGTGCTAATGAAGTGGGAGGAGGCGGTTGACGCTTCGAGATGGTGGTTAACGATGATGTCAATGCTCTCGATGTTACAGGGATTGATAATGTTGATGTTGAAGTTGATGTTGTTGATGATCTTCATTTTCTACAGCCAACGAGAAGAGAGGCATTGTCACTTCTATTTATCCTCTACGAGATGCCCTTTATGCGACGAGTCTGGCCCCGGAGAAAGAAAAACCAACGTCTGGATTGGTGATGGGCCGTGGCATGATGGCAGACGAGCAAAAGAACTGAATTCTGCATCTCCGGCGTTTTCGTGCCTAGGGCCGGTTATGGGGGTGGCCCAGAAATCCAGGGAAAACAATGACGTCCGTATGCAGCATGGCTGCTCTTCTTTTTGGCTCTTTGCTAGAATGGTTGAGCATCTGGAGCGCCAGGCCGATTCGCGAAGCGTCGTAAGACCCAGCATTCCGGTTGTCCCCAGTTGGCAAATACCTGGCCTCTGTTTGGCCAGGAAGGCTGGGGAAGGCGGGACTACACGGCGGCGGTAGAAGTGGCTGACGGTGATTTGGTAAAGACGAGCGGATTGCGTCTCAGGATGCATCTCCGCGGCGAATTGGCCCGATGGAAAGGCTGCGGACTTGCTCGGGTTCCATGGTTAACAGCGGGTGAAACATCTCGAAGATTCGCATTTTTCACCGTCCATCGTTCTAGAACATGAGGCGAGGCAGGCCAATGAAGAGAGCCCAATTGGCAAGGCAAGGAATCGTCAAGGACGCGCGCAAAAGTGGCACGATGGCAAAGGGCATACAGAGCCAAAAAGGCAAAAGTGGAATGACATCGGAAGTTTTGGGAGGCTATTGTTATTGTTCGCCTCTGCACTAGGCTGCCTGTTGGATGGGCAGTCTTACAGGGAGGCGAGAGGGTCGTCCCGCGTCTAACGCCTGTCAGGTCACTGTTTGTCATAGAAATGTGCGGTGAGCAGTTGCTACGACGGTGCTTCTAGTGGGCTCTAGTGGGCGGCCAGGCCGTTCCGCTTTCGTGCCTGGTGAAGAGAGCATCTCCGCGCAGCGCGCCTTCCCCAAGGAAATCTACGGATCAATATCACGGGGATGTCAGACACTAGATAACAGGACGGATCTTGACCGTCAAGAAGGGGGCGTTCAAGTTACTACGGCATCGGTTATTTTCTGCTCGTTTTGTCTACCGCCGAACAAAAGAAAGGAAGTTGAAAAGAAAAGAGAAGTGACTCGGGGTCATATTTTTATTTTACTTCTTTTCAACATCTAGAATAACAACAGTCTTTTCAATCTATCACCATCAATAAAGCTCAACCCCCATGGATTGAGTCGAAAAAATGCGTTCGTTGTTTAAAATAAATTAATGTTTAGGATTTTTATATTGAAGCCATGGTTTTTCTAACGGTTCTTCTTTTTCCAGAATAAAGACGTAAAGAATTAAGTTGTAGCCTTTCAAATATATACAACTTGCATCTCGTCATGAAATGGCAGAGTGAAGATGTCACAGGTTCCTCCCAATGTCAAGAGTAGCCACGCGCCACGCATTTGTCTTCTCACAGACTTTCTCAGACCGGTTTGATTTCACTCCCACTTTACCCTCACACTCCCACATCCAGAGTGTAGATCAACAGGTGTCTCAGGACTTTATTCCATTTCACCTTTCCCTCAAAATGTCCATCCCGCGTACTGCTGCGACAAACGGGCACGTGAGGGTGAGGTGAATCGCACATGTCGGGCTTGATTGCAGTCTGTCTCACTTTATTGACTCATTTTTGCACGTGCAACGGATGATCACGAGTAGCCAGCTTTTGTTTTCTTCCCTTTGCTCCTTCTTCTGTCTACTCCCATGCCCTTACAAGCGATCTAGATTTTTATGAGCTTTTCTCTTTCCTGTTCTACTTTACAATTTCTCTGATGATGCCAGAGCCAGCTGACGGAATTACAACCTAAGAGAGGATGTTGTCTGTTCAAAGAAACTGTATGTCCCGGCCCGTTGACCGCAATCACCTTTGGTAAGGTCGATTGGTAAGGCCTATGTCTCTCCGAATCTCAGCTGTACTGCTGAGAAAGAGTGACAAGGGCCTCGAAGACGACATTGACGATTGTGAGATGTGAGAGTTGTTGGTTTTCTCTGGAAGCAGAACATATACGGCATGGCAAGCAATGTCTTTGAGCACATGCGGATTTTGGATTCCAAATAACAAATGCCTCTTGGTCCCGCAACACTCTCACGCCCCCCTTTTGTCATGCCGTGCTGATCGCGTTAATTCTCTGGATGGACGTGTCGATCACGAGCTGCCCAGTGGACGGCACTTGTTGGCATAACGGCACGACGGACTTCCTCTTCCTGGCGGAAGCAAGGGTCTGCGAGAAACAACCTGCGTGGATGTGCGTGTGCTCTGTACCTGTACATGTACGAGTACTTGCTCATAACTTTCAAACAACAATCTTCACTTTGTTGGAAAACACAAGCGAGGGAGAAAATACAACTCGTGAACCCACCATCTTTACGACGGTGCATTCACAAACCCAGCTCGAGACAACTCGTTCGTGCCATGTCATGGGACTCGGGAGAGAAAACGAGACTCGCACGGTCTGGATTTGACAGTGATAGCGTCGATCTTTGGACTGAGTTTTGATACAAAAAAGAACTCCCATGTACATGTCGTTTGCCACCTGCATCTTGATTCTGTCCTACTTTTGGCCTTTTGCCCGCCCTGGCGATCACAGTCGACAAAACGTTTCCAATTTTCTCGGAATTGGCCTCGTTGTCCGATTGATAACCGGTCTCACTGCCGGGTCTACTAATGTCGGGCCTGGATTCTGTTGATTTTTTCTCTCAATGTGGAGCGTTCAACGCCAGGAATAGCAAAGGCGCGATGCACTACGCCAATAGCGCCAGACGAGACTTACGGGCGTTGGGTTGACTGCCAACTTTTTGTTCGCTCTTCACCTTCAGTCCTTGTCCTTGTCTGTCCATTCCACATTAACGCGCTAGACCGTTATATTTGCATGGAATCTTGTGCCCTGGCTCTACTTTGTAGGCACCGTTGTCCACCAAACAAGGAAACAGTGAGATCTAATTTGCGTCGGTTGTCTCAAAGACGCTTTCATTTTGGATGAATTTTGGATAAATATGAAAACCTACCGGCGGGCGTCATTAATTGGATATATTTTCTGAGGTGTTTACTTTTTTGGTGGCGGCGTGTGCTGGCGATATTCATTGTGATTTCTTTACGAGTATAGCTGCAGTTACCTATACCGTGAGATTTCAAATTGCCTTGTTTCTTTTCTTTCTGTTTCTCGTAGACCCAGGCACGATACCTAGAGCAACGGTGCTCATACCGAGGATGGATGCAAAATTGACGATCACTCCTATGCCAGCGTATATCGACGTTGTTTCGATGTCTGTCGTTGTTTTGTAAGACATGGCTTCTGGAAGCTAAGAAAGTACATTCGTACATGTACGTACAGCTGGCAGGTGTCTCTCAAAGAAACAGTAAGAAAACCGCGGAAGGGAACGTCAAAAACGTGGACCGGCAGATGCAGGTGCACCGATCTGGACAACGGCCGCCAAGACCGGCGAAATGGACACTTGCAGACCCGGAGAGCACGCGTCAACACTCGGACCTCTAGATATCCACACGATCATCGCCACGAGGGCAATGTTGTTGCTCCTTGCGATGTTGCCAACTTTAATTCTCGAACGTTTTTGTCTTGGCCGCATCTTAATCAGGTCAAGTACTGCTGGTCTGGCCATGCTCTCCGTCGTACGGATAGGGGGAGGGGGAGCATGACCCCAGGTTTGTGCATTCCGTCTCCTCATCTCGCCCATCTCGCGGGTTCGTTCTTGGACGCCACTGCTACCTCTAAGCGAACTGCCATGACGCTACTTTATGATCACCTTGCCACAAAAGGCTGGCCTCTTTCGTGTTGACATTGGTGATGGACAGGCTGGACAGGTCTTGGGAGAGCTTCAAGACGGCCTAACGCACCGCTCGGACACTAGAGCACCCAGCTTCAGGCAGAATGCGTTTGATTAAACGACCTTGGTTTACCGAGTCGAGTACTGTACGAAGTACGGAATAAACATGGAAGTACGGAATAATACATGCACGTTAATACATGCACGTGGTCTCCCGTACCCAACAAAGCTCGACCGGCCTGCTCGGGCAGTCTCCCGTTTGGGGTGGCCCTTCTTCCTTTCTTGCTGTTGTGATTGATTGCTTTCCCTTTTCTGAGTTTTCCGAGTTTTCTGTTATTAATGTGCTGGCTGCATGCGTGTCTTGTTGTCATAAGGGCAATGTCGTCGTGCCATGCATGTTTTGTTTCTAGTAAATGCAATGACTGGGCGAGTGTGGATAATATATCAAACTCTGGATCTTCAACGTTTTGCCCAGGGTCAAGCATCTTGGGAAATACAAGACTGTGGCGGTCTGTGTGAACCAAGACGTCACGAAAGATGCAGAGAATGTAAATAACAAGCGACGTTAACTTGGCCAATTGTACTCGTACTCCGTTGTGGAGCCCAGCCTTGGAGCAATACTTGGACTCGAGACAAATACGTGAGCCAACGAAACCTCGAGACAGGCAAGAGACAAAGTAACTAACTAGGCTTACTTGTGCGGCAGGCAGAATTTGGCAGAATTTGGCAGGAACATGCCACAACTGCCGTAACAGGAAGGCAAGCGAAGGCTTCTGCCAAATTTTTAGTAAATGTACAAATGCAGAAGGTGTCTGTGCTCCAACCCAGACGCGGCCGAAGGAGTGGATCACGGAGAGAGGGGAGATGCCCACTTTACAGGGGCACCGTCGCCTGTATTACTTTGCAGTCCGCCTTGCAGTACTCCGTATTGTGGACAACGCGTTACGTACAAGAAGTATCTTTACGTCGTTGGTGAAGGAGTTTTCCGTCTTCCAATACAAATGCGCGCAGGGTTAGTTCCTGCCACCGGAGGGCTTCCGCAGTCTGGCGGGAGAAAGAGCGACCCGAGAGACCGTTTTTGTCTTCGTCTATTCTGGTCCGTCGAGAAATAGTCACCATCACTTGCCGGTTTAGGCCAGGATTGACCGCGGACCCCAGCACCCCTCGACGCCCTAATCCCCTAATCCAGAAGTCGCAAACACACAGTTCGCAAAACTGGCAGAGGAAGGCACGGCCTGTGTCAAGATAGCGGCGGCCGGGCTTCCATTTCGCCTTCCATTGCTCGCTTCCCCTGGCCCCTCTCCCCCTTCTTCTCTATTTATGGGTCCAAACAGCACCACCACCGCCAATCCGGCCACCATTGTCCAACAAGTTAAGGCTACCCCGTCGCGAGCAACGGCTGCTTAAGAGGCGGTGGCTGCACTACTGCATACGTCAAATGCAACCCCTTGCGTACTTTTGCCTCCCGCACGCACTTCTATCGCCTTTATCGGCCTCTCTACGGAGCAAGCCCGTCATGCGTTTCGACCCCCAGTCCGGTCGTCTCTACATTACATGTACTCGTACATGTACATGTAAGTAGACGGGCTCCATAAGTCAACCCTGGCTGCACATCGCCGCGCATCGCTCATCTATGCTCATCGGCCAGGATGAAACGCTGGCCGGGATGGACGATGATAGGATTCCGGCCAGGGACCACAAGCCCCAGAAGGCATCTTATCTTGAGTATTATCCCAACAGGCAATGGCCCGGCAAGACCAAAAACCAGGCGGTTGGCAGTTTCGCACAGACGGGATGCAACCAGGCAACATGACATTTGCTAACAAGAGGGAACAGGCTTTCAAAACGAGACAGCTCACTTTTGCAATCGGGGAATAGAAGAGCGAGCGAGCCACGGAAAAATTCCTCTGCGCCCCGTCCCTGGCTGGTGACTTTCAAACGGTTGTCTTGAGCACACCCATCTAAACAAGATATGCACATTCATACTCGTCCACGACAGTTACATGTGCGCATTTTCTCCTGTGATCCTCTTCTCCTCACTTTGCATTGCCTTTATTTAATTTCTTGTTTATTGTTCCACACTTTCCCTCGCATCTCCCGGATTTCTCCAGACCAAAAATCAGACAATCTCCTCCATATTTGCATGTGGGCGGGGAACATGCAAAAAACAGAAATGAATTAACACAAAATAGGTAACGTTCTCCTAGCACATGCTAAAAGTCGACTAAAAAATTTAAGTAACACAAAAAGCTCATCAACCGTACCAGATCCCAGGCCATTGTCGCATTCATGCACGTGAAGCAAGGGGGTTGAGGGTGTGCAATGCTTCCCTTTTTAGTTGAAACCACATCACAACACGCATGAGGTGCGGTATGAGGGAAAAGGCATTGATGAAAAGAGGCAAAACCGCCACAAAAAAGAAACGAAGAAAGAGCAAGATGAAGAAAAAAAATGTGTCAACAAGGGGCTTCACTGGGCTTCCTCGTGGCACATTCGACAAGGGCCAGGCCAGGCTAGCCGAATGCCACCTTTTTTCTCCCCTTTCTTTGTCCCTGAGGCCCTGAGGCGCGGAAGGGAGGGTGAGCTGGAGCAGGAGGGGCCGTCTAGACGCCAGTTGACTCGGCCGTACTCGACGCTAGCACTGTCTGGTGGTGGTGGTGATATGGTAAGATACCAAGTGGGACTTGCCGCACTGGAACTGCAAAGTTACTGTGCCTGCGAGACTGACCGACGGGACGATATGCAGGGAAAGGAGGGTGTGAACGGCGAGAGCCTGGTGAGCGAAACGACATGCTGTCGGCAAGGAACACAGATACCACATAAACCACGGTCTCGAAGAACAGGCATGATGTACAACGTGGTGTACAACGGGCAGAGTCACGCCGGCCAGCAGGACGACGGCACCATTTCTCCTCAGTTCAGAGACACAGCTGGGGCGACAATGGTCTGTGAATCCGGCAACAGATCTCGACCATGGGAACCAAAAGGGGTCTTGGATTGGAAAGCTACGCCGGTCAACGGACACGGCAAAACGGGACAGGAAAAGAACGAGGAAAACAAGGAGATCACAAACAAAGGTGGTATACACGTACACGACAAGGGGGAGCCGGTGGATTCGGCCTGGCCAGATCAATACCGTCTCAAGTGACGGCTCATCACAACGGTTCAATGGGAGGCACACGAGCAGTGCCCCTATAAGATACATGTACATGTATGTATTTTTTTTCCCGCCTTGCCATTGCACCTGCAACCCAGCATCCTGTGTCTTTTTTCTTCCTTTTCTTTTTTACACTGCAAACGCGTTACACATGCGAGTATATGTACAACTGCAGGGCCAAATGGACCGCAAGTGGGCAATTTTTTTCTCACCACGGCCCATAACGGCGGCAAATCTGACCTCCTTCAGACGACATGGGAAGTTGCTGCACAACTGCAATTACCATTCGCCATCCATCGACTGCATCAGCACATCGCAGGGCATGCACATGGCTTCTGGGTCTGCATCCCCTTCCTTTTATTCCTTTTTCTTGCTCGTTGGCCATTGTTTTTTCCCTCACCTCTTCTAGTTCTCCTTGCCTCTCGATTTATTTGCCCGCCCGCTGGTACGACTGCCACTACTGTACGTCGTACTCCGTATTCACGAAAAGATTTCGTGGTTGGCTTCGGCCAGTTTTTTTCATCAAATTTACGGCGTATTTGTCTCGGTTTGATTTTGGCCAATTCTTGCTATTTTCCAATTTCGGTACGATACACGTATGTACATCTGTAGTAGGTATTGTATTGGTTTGGTCGTTCTTCTTACTTTGTCCTCTCCGCACACTCCTCGAGCTAACCTGGCCACTTCCTCGACGTTGGCCTACCCCTGCCACTATTCTATCAAGCTTAGACTAGCACGAAGATTAGCTGCTACAGGTCTCTGTACTGGCGAACCTCGCAGGAGGCGATTGTGAAAATCGCGACAGCTGTGTGAGTGAGACCAATGCAGGTCCCTCACTCGCTTGACAGAACGACATTGCCATCCCCTTATTTCTGTATTTATTTTTCTAGTTCTTATTCTCATGCTGAGTCGGGGTCCATCCATCACATCAGTGGATATTCTGTGCCCTCTTTTCTCTTACACGACCCCATCTTTCTTTCCGCGCGGTCGTGTTCATCAAAAATACATATGAGCAAACTTGTCCCACGTTGCGTTCCTCTGGGTTTTCTAGATGCTGCCCCGGTTTCCAGATTTTCGGTTTCCAGATTTCCTGATCTTTATCATTATCTGTGCATCGTGTAACGGTTGACCTGGGTCTTGCCTGCCCTTCTCTTGAGTTATCAACGTTTATACACATTTAATACGTTGTACAAAGGATTTTATTTTCTCTCTTTGTTCTTCTTTCGTTGTCTTTTCTTTATCTCATATCACGGCCCGGCATTTTGTGTCCTGTGGCACCAATCAACCAAACATCGACGACATATCTACGATATCGACATATCGACAACACGACGACTGCCCGATATTGTTGCAGTCCTCTCCTCCGCGGAATCTGAGCAAGCAACGGCCTTGAGTGCGCCTCGCCCGCCCGCCTGAAATCGAGGTAGATACACGGCACTTCCTTCTCACGCACATCACATCGTCAGCAATGAAGAGTCGTCACACCGTCACATATGAAGATCGTCACAGGATACTGGCACTGTTTGCTGCCAGCACTGTTTGCCTTGCCACAGGCTGCTGCAGAGGTCAATTGGCGGCCGTCTTTGGCGAACTGCCCTCGTGCGCCCTCACCTGTCTCGTTTTAAGCACTGGGGCGAGTCGTTCGTGCTCTGTTCTCACAAATACGAGCGATTGCATGTGTTCCGACAACAAAAACTGCTGGCACTTCGACAACATGCATCTTGGCAAACACTGGCACGTTCTGAAGCACTGGTATGTCTCCTGTGAGGATAAAAACAGAAAAGGAGAATGAGAATAGAGAATTGGAAAGTGAGACAGACGACTGACAGACCCCCCCCTCTCCCCCTTCACAGGCGCCAAGAATTATTACGGCTATCGGCTGTGACGCGCCCGTCCGCGACAAGAGCGGCGTCTTCCGGGCAAACCAACGCTTCGCTGCAGTCATCTCGGGTGTTTTCGTGCTGGCCCGCCTTGCTTACCGCGTCTTTTGTGGCGGCAGCATCGGCGTGGATGACTGGCTGTGCCTGGCGGCGGTTGTGGTAGGTGCGCCGAGCAGTGCCATGCTCAGCGAGGGCCTGGCCAAAAATGGCCTGGGCCGCGAATGTGTGGACGCTGCCCCACCGCCAACATCTACCGCTTCATCGAGTTCTTTTACATCATCGAGATCCTGTACTTCACCGACGTGACGCTGCTCAAGCTCACGCTGCTCTTTTTCTACCTGCGCATCTTCCCGTCGCAGGACGTGCGGCGCGTCTTTGTGGGCACCATTGGCTTTGTCATTTTGTTACGGCGTGGTTTTTTATGTTCATCGGCATCTTCCAGTGCTCGCCCATCTCGTTCTACTGGACGAGCTGGGACGGCGCGCACACGGGCCACTGCCTCAACGTCAACGCCATTGGCTGGGCCAACGCCGCCATTTAGCATTGCGCTCGACATCTGGATGCTGGCGGTCCCGCTCTGGCAGCTGCGCAGCCTCCGTCTGCATTGGAAGAAGAAGATCAGCGTTTGTGTTTATGTTCCTTGTCCGGTACCTTGTAAGTCTTATTTCTTTTCTTTCTTTTCTTCTTTTCCTAGATTACCATTCTAAACAGAACAGCGTCACCGTCCGTCAGCGTCCTTCGCCTGCAGTCGCTCCTCAGCTTCGCCAACTCGACAAACCCAACATGGGACAACTACGACGTCATCAACTGGTCGACCATCGAGATCAATGTCGGCGTGATCTGCGCCTGCCTGCCGGCGGCCCGTCTCATCCTCGTCCACTTCTTCCCCGCGTGCTGGGCTCGAGCCAGCGCTACTACAACCAGTACTACAACAGCGGCGGCGGCCCCAACGGCAACAGCCAGGCCAACCAGAACAGCCGCAGCGGCGGTGTCAACAACTCGCGCAGTGGCGGCCGCGCTATTCCGCTCGTATCGACGTCGAGCCGACACCACAAGGGCACCAACACGACCATCACGACCATCAACGCACGCGACGACGAGGAGGACGACATCGGTATGATGAACAACGGCGCCGCCGGTGGCGCCGGTGGCCGCTTCAACCGCAGCAACTCGAACGCCAACCAGCACGGCGGCACGGCTGCGCACCAGCACCACCCGCACGACGAGTCGATTGGCGGCGTGGCGGGCGGCGCCAGCGGCATCATGTATTCCAAGACGTACGCGGTCGAGTACGGCTCCGACTACCACGACGAGGCCCGGCTGGTGTACGAGCAGACGCTACAGGGCAACAGAAGCAAGTCGGAACTCAAAGTCGTCGCGAGGGAGCGAATCGTCGTTGTAGCCGTCTTTTTGTATATTTTTGTATATATTTTGTATATATTCTCTTTCTTTCTCTTTCTTTCTTGTGGTCTCATCGGTATGGGAAATTAGATACCAGTGGATAAACAAAGCGATGCTTTTGACTTGCTATTTTCAGCGTGGGTGGGATGGATATTTGGTTTTTTTCTTCTCGGTTTTCTTTTCTATCTTGCTGCCACAGTACATAATCTTGCCAGAACCCAGACTTCTGCTTGTACATCAATTGTATGAAAATAAATATGTATATACAACTGTCTTCAATTCTTTCCTCCCCCTTTGTTCGTAAACTGTCGTAGAGTCTCGGCAGTTGACCGCTTCCGTCCATTTGGCCGCGGAATCCTTGTCTTCCATCCTCCGTGGAGAACTGCCTAAAATGGATGCAATCTAATTAATCACTTACAGTGCGAGTGGGAGGACACTCATTTACACCACACGCAGGACAATATGCACCGCCATAGACTGCCTGGTTTTCCCTTCTTTGCAAGGACCTACCAAAATTGTGTGCTCGTCTACTGCCGTCTTCCGTTGATAGTCCAAAAGAAGTGCGGCGACGCAGTACTTATAGTTGCTGCTTCCTCCGCCGGCATCCACAAAAAAAAAAAGAAAGCCAAGACAAAGAAAGGATCACCACATCACCGCTGTCGTCGGCGTTCTCACAACCACCCAGCAGCCATGAAGTTCTTAAGCAGCCTTTTGCTGGTCGCAACGGCCGTCCAGGCCCACTGTAAGACGCCTTGCTTGTTTGTCTTTATTCCCTTGTAATATCCTTGAAATAAAAAAAATCTCACCACCCATAGACACCTTCCCCCGCCTCATCGTCAACGGCAAACCCGCCGAGGACAAGGACTGGACCGTCACGCGCATAACCAAGAATGCCCAGAGCAAGTCCGGCGTCACCAAACGTCGCCAGCCCGGATATCCGCTGTTACCAGGCCAGCAACGCGCCTCAAGTGGCCACTGTGCCGGCCGGGGCCACTATCCACTACGTCGCCTCCCAGCAGGTCAACCACCCCGGCCCGACGCAGTATTATCTGGCTAAAGTGCCTGAGGGCAGCTCGGTCCTGACCTGGGACGGGTCTGGCGCCGTGTGGTTCAAGTTCCACACGGAGATGCCCCTGGCTGGCGGCAGCGGCGGCCAGTCGTGGCCCGCACAGAACCTGTACCAGACGGCCAACGCCACCATCCCAGCCGAGACGCCGAGCGGCGACTATCTGCTGCGGGTGGAGCAGATTGCGCTGCACCTTGCGCAAACGACCAACGGCGCGCAGTTCTACCTGGCGTGCTCGCAAGTGACCATTACGGGCGGCGGCAGTGGCACGCCGGCGCCGCTGGTGGCGTTTCCGGGCGCGTACAAGAGCAACGACCCGGGCATTCTGGTGAACCTGGGCAGAGTCTCGTCGACAACATATGTTCCGCCGGGTCCGCCGCTGTGGCCGGCCGGGTCGACGCAGTAGGCAGCCCAAGAGATACATAGTGATGCACGGTGACAATTCCATGACGCTATTGTACAGTAAAATGAAAATTGAATCAAATGAAGAAAAACAAACGGTCCTTTCCCACAATATTGTACAGTTTCCATATCTAGTGCTCGCATCCAATGCCTCGTTTCCATGGACTTGGGCTGTGGTTGTCAGTCATCATGTCGCGTTTTCATTTCTGCCAAAATACACATCTTGCTTTCTCTCCCCTTACCTCGAGTTGTTTTGAGTCCGGCTGAGATCAGCGGCGCCGTCGACACCCGGGTACCCGAGGGCAGCATCGCGATGACAGAGAGGCAGGGTTCCGATCTTGAAACATCGGCGTCGGCGTGTTGCGGGCGCTTCGGCTACCGCGGCCGCCAAAGCCGTACACTGGCGAATCGGGACTACGCATTGCGTTGTAGGCTGCTGCTGTGCCGTGCCACGGCGGTGGACTGCGCAGATTGCTATTGTTGTGTTCTTCTGCGGGCAGCATGGGCACCGACAGTGTGGCAGGCGACCGCGGGAAGATGTCGCGCAGGTCGCGCTCGCGGTTTGGCGGCGTGGTGTTGTTGTTGGTCCGGCTGCTAAGGCGGCTGTTGCGACTGCCGGCCGAGTCACGGTAGCCCACGTCGCGGCTGAGCGAGCTCGGCGTCGGCGACATGCGACGACGCTGGGGCACGTTAGTGTAGCCGGCGAGGGTGGGATGCCGGAAGTCGGAAATGATCGACTCGGTCTCGTCGTTGTGGTGGCCGGCGTCGTCGAGCATGAGCAGGCGGTCACGCGGCTTGTCGCCGAGGCCGGGATGGCTGATGTTGTTGTTGTTGTGGATGCTGCGAAGACCGTCGCGCGTGAGGGTCGTGTTTGTGGGTGCTGTCCCTCCAAAGACACCGCCGGCATTCGCAGGGGTGCCACCCCGGCCGTGACTGCCAGCGCATCGAGCTCGTTGCTGGCGAGGTGCACCTGCGACTTGACAAAGGACGTACGGTCGTCGGCCATGTACTGGTACCGCGCGTCCGGGTTGTTGCGGAAGAAGATGACGATCGTGGTGACAATGATCATGAGCAAGAGGATCAGCGTGACGGCCGCGTTGAGCACCCAGAAAATGAGGCCCACAATGCCCGTTGCCAGCGCCGGCTGCTTGAACACATTCGAAAAGATGAGCAGGATCACGGCGTTAACAAAGTTGACGACGCAAATGGCAATGTTGAACGAGTTGGTGCTCTTGTCCATCCACGGCCGCAGCCAGATGGCGCCCACGAGCGCGGCCGCTTCGATCACAATGAGCCCAATGGCCTGTGCCGTCCCCGACTTTTGCGCAAACGCAATGAAGATGGCTTTGAGCAGGGTGTGCGCCAGCACTGGCACGGAAAAGTAGTAGCCGGAGGCGCGGAACTGCACGTAGAAGCAGCCCCATTTGTTGAGCGTGCGCGGGTCCGAGAACAAAATGTACGCTGGGTTGCGGTGCAGGCCAATGGACCGTGATGCGATGCGGATCACCGTGTACGCGCCGTATGCGAGTGCTCCTCCAGTGGCCACCAAGTAGACGACCGCGTCGACGACCTCGGCCACCGAGTCTGCTTGCGTAAACTCGTACAGGCTGAACACGGCCACCGCGGGGAAGCCGGCCAGTAGGCACCGGAACAGCACGCCCTTGAGGATGGTGCGCCAGCCGTTGCGGAACTCGAGTGTGCGCTCGCTGCGGCCCGTAATCCAGCGCATGCGCACGGCGAGCTCACACAATACCTTGGTGAGGAGCACGGCAAGCGCCGCGCAGATGAGCATCGCCGTAAAGAAGCCAAGCACCGTCAAAAAGGCATTGGTTGGCTCGATGCCGGCCCGGAACGCTGCCCGCTGGATGCCAAACACCACAAAACTGCCCGAGTCGTTGGTCGTCACAGCACGGCGGTGCACAGCCGAGGTCGTGGCACCGGCAATCTGGCCAAGAAGGTCCCGTTTGGCAAACGTGGACGTGCCTCCTGCCAGATCCGACGAAAAGGGAAGGAACAGCTGCGGTTGCGGCTCGGCCCGCTTGTGCACTACCACCGACACGTCCGACAGCGAGTCAAACAGCCGCGACGGCGTGCCCCCATGGCTCGTTGGTACCACGTCAGCACGGCCTGCATAAAGTTGACGCGGATTAGGCCCAGCGTCCACTGAAAGTCCTGCGTCCACGCCTGCACAATAGGCGGCAGCCGGCATCCCGCAGAGGCCGACCATGGCCTGCGCCTGAAAGTACGAAAAGAGGCCAGCGTGTGCACAACGACGTGTGACGCCGCGTTGAAATGCCCCAGCTGGCCAATGACGGCGGACGCCACGAGCGCTGCGAGGATCACGAGCGCCGATGCCCACTGCACGCCCACGAGGTCGACAGTCTTCCGTTGGACACGTCCAGCTCGAGGCACGCTGCGGACGTGCCTGCTTGGTCGCCCGATGTCATGTTAATGTACACGCGCACCTTGGCGTCGAGGTCTGGGAAGGTGTATGCGATGCCCGGGATCTGCGATTCGGCGCCGGTGTTGACGGGGAGGTTGAACGGCGGAGAGTCTGTCTTGGCCGCTACCATGGGGCACAGGCCCGGCAGGCCAATCTGGCAAGGGTCGACGGTGCGGTGCAAGAACTCGAATCCGTAGACGGCAATGGTAATGTCAAAGATGGCATAGCCCTCGATGGACGAGACAGCAATGAGGTGCACGTACGCGGAGCCATTGTCGGGCGTGTAGTACATGTTGAGGAGGCTGGCTGTGAACTGGGAGTTGTCTTGGCACGCGTTGAGGGATGTTGACCGAAGAAGGTGTTCGGCCAGAGCGACGGGCCAGAGAGCGGTGGCCAGGATGGCCACAAGGACCTGCCAGTATATGCCGCGATGCATGACTGTGGGATGGTAGGGATGGCCGTAATGGACGTAGCTGGGTGAGGGTTGAAAAATGATCGAATATCGTGGAAGGTGGTGGTTTCAAGCCATACTAATACTGGCAGTGGTATTGGCGATGATAAAAATTGTTCAACAAGGAGAAAGAAAGAAGGGCAAAAAGAAAAAATCAAGATCGACAATTGTAACGAACGACAGCCAGACATGAAATTGGTGATAGATACCTCAATGGTGACAATACTAAATCGAAGAAGGCGGGCCGGCGGACACAGACGCAGACTCAGGCAGAAAAGGTAAAGATGCGAGTACGTAAAAGAAGGGGGCCACGTCAAAAGGGGAGCAAACAATGCAGGACAGGGTATTAGAGCACGACACGGACATGATCATCCGGGTAAAACATGCGGAAAAATGTGAACCGGGCAAAAGAAGGATGTAGCTGCGGCTATTTATGAGATACTGAGAGGAGAGCAATGAGCAACGAGTGCAGGGAGAAGAGAAGTGAAATAGAGGCAATAAGGTTACGCCTCATCAGCCTCCCACGGCTCGGCTGGACAGTGTACAGTATACTCGTTCATCGTATTCATGTGGATATATGCCTGTGTCATTGACGCTTACAGATCAACCTTGTCGACAAGTCTTTTTCTTTTTTTTTTAATCCGACTTTTCATTTTCTGTGAAACCACGACGCATCTGGAGATATAACTGATCTACGATGAGCACGGACGATACGGAACTTGGTGCTTGGCTACAAAGTAAACCGGGCCCAAACTTTGTACATGCTAATGGGTCGGCCATTTTGTCTGTTTGTAAAGTCTATGGGGGTTTCAAACATAATTCTTGAGTCTTTCCCGCTTTTGTTTTAGCAAGTATATTTCGAATGATCGTAACTGGCCCTACTCCCTCCATGCATGACTCCGTCATCCGTCGGATTGCTCCATTTCAGCCGACGCGGGCTTTGTAGCTCTGCCATTTTTCTTTTATCTACATTTTGCCAGACAGGAATGATTGAAAAGGCCACACCGCGGCACACAATGCGGCGCAGGCCATATTAGTACGAGATATGTGCCTGAGCGCAGTCTGGGGACATATTGGTCATGGGGAAAAGGCCGATGATGGAAGAAGAAGAGAGGAAAAGGCCGAAGACGATCCTGCGGCAGCCGGCTATGACACGAGTAGCCGAGACTCTCAAGACACCCACGACTCGCCAAAGCCAAGCACGGCTGCCCAAGCTGGCTCTCACAGGCGCAAACATCGCCGAGGATCGAGTCACGCCCGGCTTACACGGCTTTGCCCAGACTCTTGGCACCCACGTGCGAGAAAAAAAATGCGGGTGCTCAAAGACAGCATCATGACGTCTACCGACGAAAATCAGAGGGCAAGGTTACGAGGCTGTAACGAATACACCGGAGCGGAAAGGGGACTTGGAAATAGAAATGAAGCGGAAAAGGCAGGGCTATTTCGGGCCTCTACAAACAAAAAGGCCGATGTCATGCAGGCCTGTCGTTCAATTCCCTACTATACTGCAAAGCAACGCGCGTCATTATTTGAACTGGGCAAAGTCACGAGAAGTACAGTGCGTAAGCAGTCGGCAAAAGAGAGCCCGCCCATGAGTTCCACGCCCTGCCGAGTCTGACGCCGACTGCAACTAAGTCTAAATGCTTAATTTGACTCTGCCGGGGCCCTGTTACCTGTTACGTTTGCCAGCATTCTACTTTTTGGGTCTATGGGAAGTTTGAGTTGACGAGGAAATAGTGGTAGCTCAGTGAAGCCCTCCCTTTACCTGTTCTGAAATAAATGAACCAATAAATGGAGGCAATACGCAGGTCGTAACGTACAAGGAGTGCATATGCGGCAACCCTCTGGTATGCATGGATAATGGATACGTCAGTCTTCCTTTTACCCTCCAAGGACCCCCTACAATCATTGGTGGCCTTCTTTCGCGGCCACTCTGTCAGCCGTTTTGATGATGTGCAGTTTACGGCCCCCAAATCCATAAAAGTAAAGCTCTGTTTCGCTCCTTTCTGATGTTGGATGACTGCATCTACCCTGCATCCCAATTCTTCCATATTCTCGCCTCTTGGCGTTCTTGTTTTATTCCCCTTTCTACTCGTCACGTTTGGCCGATTTTATTCGAAGTCCGAAATGCAGACGAAATTAAGGTGATAGACAAGGCTTCATTCTCATCGATACCCGGAATGGGCCACGTTAAAATTCACAGCAGTGACTCTTTTTTTTGTATAAAAGAGCCGCCAGTCCCCTCATCCAGCCATCACTTACAGCAGCAACCAGACAAACCAAGCCCACAGACTTCAGATCACAAGCAATACTCAAGCTTTCCAGTCTTCTCCACATCATATCATCACCGCCAAAATGAAGTTCTCTCTCCTCGCCATTGTTGCCTTTGCCGCCTCGGTTATGGCTTCGCCTCTCGATCAGGCTGCCCGTGACCTCCAGCGCGAGTGCCGTGTAAGTTGGAATTCAACGCGTCTTAACAAATATGTAATCGTATCCATGTGTTTAACTTCAGAAACAGGTGGAGCGTGGCCATGACTTGCCACGAACCATGGCTTCCACGTGAAGTGCGAGCACGTCGGTGATGACCGCATTACTTGCTGCGTAAGTTTTCTTTTTTTTTTTCAAAAAAAAACCCCCCCAGGTCTCTTGACATTGATTGTACAACCGCTAATGCCAGAAACAGCGTGACCACTGCTAGTTTTAAACGACATGGGCCCGGTAACTCATCAAGTCACTACAGGTGCTTGGGACAAACCAGGCACAGTATCATGGGGTCTCAAAGGGATGAGCTGATCTTGGTTTCTTGATTTGGCACAATAGAACATCTATTCAAATCCATAGTCATGGCATCATGTCAGGCGATATTCGTACACAGTACACAAATACACAGAAGAGCAGAGAAAGTGTATCGATACGTGCAGAGAGGGAACGACTCGCCATACGCCTTAGTCATCAAGAGACGAGGCTCGCCCTGTCTGTATTGGCTCATGCATACGAGAGTGCCAAGCAAGGCGGCTGAGGCGGCTCAGGCCGTTGAGAGAAGGAAGCGACGGAGCAAGCCATTTATTTGTTTTTCAATGATCGCATCAAATGCTGAATTCCAGCCCATGCTATGAAGACGTATCTCTGAGCTTTCAGCGCAAATTCTCACCCAAGGCGGCAATGGTGGTCAAGGTCCACCGTTTTGATGCAGGTGATGTCACCGGTTAGGCGTTTGCCGTGCATGAGCCGAGCAAAAGTTTGTTTGTTCCCAAGTCGGCTTTTCGCCAAGCTTAGAAACCTACTGCTATTCACGAGGCCAGCAATAATAATATGTCACTGAAAGAACACATCTGGTCTTTGCAGGATAATAGACAATCAACAGAGGTCGAAAGAAAAGATACTCGGATAAGGCTGCTTACAGGTGCCAACGCGGAAAAATATGCTCCATTAAAGCAGCAAAAAAAAGACAGAATTAAGAAAATGAAACCCACTCGTTGCTGCTTTGACCAATCATGGCTGTGCCTCTTCTTTCCCTTTTGTAGTTAGAGCCTTCCGGGGCCACCCCCATGTTTTTCTTCAACGTCCTTTTCATTATTTTTGGAGCACTGCAAGACGTGGGAGGGCCAGCAGGGCGAGAAAGTAAGATGCTCTCCGTACGGGAATGAAAAAACTTGTTACCCACTGTTTACGGGAGGGAGATTTGGAGCTTTCGTCTCTTTTTCTTTCTTTTCATTGAAACATGCTCCTTTTCGCCTTTTCGCTCTCGTCTTTCCTTCATTTTGTAGACTCACTTGGATAGCGACTCCCTTGAGTCTTGGCCATGGCCAGCCCTTGCTTATCGTTGCATGCGGCTGCCTATATTTCAGCTTCAAATGCCAACGAGGCTGCCACGAACCGAAAGAAAAGCGTGTTGCCATCAAAGTCAATAAACCAAACCGCAGCGTCTTGAAGACTGCGAATCGTAGACGGGGTTGCAGGGGTGGAAAAGAAGCGTGGCAGGTTGAATAAAGATTGGAGGCGTACGTGAGAAATGACTGGAAATAAAAGGACAAAAAGCGAGACAGGCGAAAAAAATAGCTAAAAAAACAATGAGGAAAATAAGTGAAAACCGACAGAGCCGACAAAAGAAGAAGGAACGACCCCTACCCACCGCTCCCCTCTTTCCGTTTTTGCTCAGCTTCTTTCTTTTTCTGGGCGTGTTTTTGTCGCGTCTCTTTCCATTTTCTTGTCCAATGCGCCCCCATTGCACTTTCCTCTTTTATTTTTTTACGTCTCCTCTCCCCTTTCCCTTTCGTTTCGCCACCCTTCGCTCCCAAACCGTTTCTAGCTCTACCCCTTCTTCCCCATTTTCTTTTCCCTCTTTCTCAACAGCTCCTTTTATTTTTCTTTTCTTTCTTTCTCTCTTATCCACCCCCGCTTTTCTTCAAGGCGATCCCACCTTTTTCTTTCTCACCCTTTTCTTTTCGTTCATTTCGTCGTTTTCATCGTTTTCCTTCTTTTCTTTCTTTTTTTTCCTTTTCTTCCTTTCTTCCCATTCTTTTTGCACCTTCACTCTCGCCCTTCTTTTCTCCCCAAGGTCCATCGCATCCGCCACCGCAGACCCACCTCCTCTCCCTTCCACGGTCAATCACCAATCGCGCATTGCATCCGCGTCTGAAAGTAGCATTTCGCCATTTCGCCATTTCACATCAACGGTTCTATTTGCATTCGCACGCGGCGCGTCTGCTTTCTTCTTCTTTCTTCTTTCTCCTTTGCGGACGAACCTCTTCTCATCGACCCGCAACCTGCATCGCGTCTTCTTTCTTCTTCTCAACCCCCACTCTCTTCTTCTGTATCACTTCTCTCACACCTCTTCACCTCCATCGCCATCTGTTCTCTCTTGCCATCGCCCCGTCTCGCTTTCCGCCCTTCTACCTGTCTTTATCTCTTCACGCATATAAAATGCCTCTCGCGGACGCCCGCCTGGCCGCAGAAATGGCGCTAGCCTCGTGACCCTTCCACGGTCAATCACCAGCTACACCTGCTACACCTGCCACACCTCAAAGACACGAGGGAACACCCATGACGACCAAGGGAAGGAAGGGGGCCAAGTCCGGCAGGCCTGCTAAGCGGAGATGGACGCGCAGTCAATCTGCTTTCGCACCCGAGATTCGCGTGGCGTCGCCCGCGCCACGCCCTCTCCACCCGCCGCACTGAGCCCGCGAAAACCCGCCGTGCCCGTCATTCGTAAAGGCCGTCGACAGATCCGGAGCTAATGGCCATCGACAACGACGCGGAAACTCCCGCCCCCGTGTATGTTGCCTCGCATCTGCAGCTATGGACATAATATAGCTGCTTGAAGATCGCGTTTTGCTATTTTTATTTCCTACCCGTTTTGTCCTTGCCTTTTCGCGCACCCTTTCTCTGGAGTAGCTCTGGGGGTAGCTTCTTTACGACCAGTGTGAGCCTTTGGCGCATGTTAGCCTGCGTCGTGCAGTTTTCTATTGTGGCGTCGTCGTTTTCGGCATTGTCAGGCGTTTGCTTGCCTAGCGCCCGTCCTTCTTCCTCGCTATTCTTCATTATTGGCACTACTTTTTATCCTCCATCAGTTTCGGCTCAGCACCAGGGTGCATGGTCCTCATCACCTCATCAGCGACAGGAACAAGGCGCCAAAAGGCAAATCAAGCGGTTCCTATGTAGCCCGCCGCTCACCCCTAGTCTCTCTCCTGTCCATATGACTTTTCAGTTTAGTCTTTTTTTTTCTTTCCCTTTCTTTTCTTTCTTTCTTTTTCTTTTTCTTTTTTCGCAACAAGCTTCACCATTGAGCTAACAAACCGTAAAGGAAACTTTCAAGGAAGAGCAGCCAAACGGCACGGCATCTCATCCCGGCAACAGTCGCCGCCCCCGGATGAGAACCGGATTGTAGAGGACGTCACGGTCATTGACGACGACGTCCGCCCATCTCCCACTCCGGTCACTGGCCCTAGACCCCGAGGACGGCCGCCAAACAGCGCCAACCGAGCCAACGCAAGAAACAGCGCCCTGACCTATGCATCGGCGTCTGTTGATCTGGATGACATTACTTACGCCAACTGGGCGAGGACATCGAGGCGTACTTGGTCGACCTGGACTTTTGCCAGTCGCAGCTCAACTTTGGTCAAGGATGGAGACGTTCACGCCGCAGGAGGCACGTGCGCTCCAGCTGCGCGTCCTTGACCTCCACCATCAAGTTCGCAGCTGCGAGCACAGGAGAGAGATGATGGAGAAGCAACGACTGATTGCTGGTGGCCGGCCTTTCAACAAGACGTGCCAGTCAGCGGACCACCTCGTGCATCCTGGTCGGGAGCAGGCCTTGCCAATGGCAATGGCCAGCGCTCCCGCTCCGGGCTCGGCACTCAAGCGGCCGCTGTCCTCGGGTGGTGTTGACCAGAACGGCAACGGCACTAACAAGCGCGCCCGTGCGCATCCGAGGTCAGCATCCAGGACACCATCAGTGTGCACAGCCAAGACAATGCCGGGGGTAACAGCCGCGTTATCAACGAGGATGTTTCGGACATGGAGATTGTGCAGTACAACGCCATGCCAATGATGCGACCTCGCCCGAACGCAAACTCTTTGGGCACCGCGGACGGTAACCACCCCGGCACGAAGATTCAGCGTCTCGGCCTCTGGTACTGCCAGCTGTGCATCTCGGAGAAGTTATCTGTATGCTGGCCCAGATCGCTTGCCGAGCAACCCGTCCAAGGAGATCAAGGATATGGGCAAATTGATGACGCACTATTTTGACCTGCACAAGGAGCACACGCCCGAGGAGCGCCTCTATGCTCTGGGCGAAGCATTGCAGAAGAACCGTGAGTTTTTTTCTTCTTTTTATTCTTCCTCTTCTTTCCCTCCTTTTTTTTGTGCATCGGCACCTCACATGTCAGCTCCCACTAACGCATAGATGGTAGGTGGTCCGTTTGCATACTGGCTGATAAAGTCACGGTCGCAGCGCGTCGACGACCCAGCGATTATGGACGACGCCATTTCTGAGCTCAAATCTGGCCGCGTGCCTCGCCTCCTGCGCGATCTCTGCCGCGCCGCCGCTGCTTTCCCGGGCGCAGACGCGAGCTAGATGAAAACGTCAACGACCGGTCATTAGTAGTGATTGCACAAACCGCGGTCCTCCGTCTTGCTCTGGCCGCGCGACTTGGCCAACCACCTTGGCATGATAGCCCGTTGATGCCAAACCTCTCGCGACAGAGGTAGCCCGGCTTTCTGCGGGGGTTGTTTGATGTTTCTTCCAATCTTTCTGTGCTTTCGGTTTGCTTTTTTAGTTTTTTTTTCATCTTTGTGTTTCATTTTATCAGCATAACCACAGGGGCGCTGGCTCGGTACACACGTCATGGCCATAAGAGCCCGAGGTTAAAAAAAGGTGACGGGACTGGTAGATGGGTAGATGCCAACGTCTTTTTTTTTTTTTGCAAGGACGTGGACTAAGGAGCGTTTCTACATATGGGCGTCCACGCGGCGTTGTATTTGTATTTCCGGTTTTGTCGTTTCGAGGGAAAAGATGCGAGAAGGCAAGGGTTTTCAAGAACTTTCAAGGAGGAGTATGATATAGACAGGGAAAGTCAAGTGGACACAAATGGACACTAGTGAACAGATGCCAAAGGTAGAGAATAAATATGTTCTCCGGCACCAGGAAAAAAAAAAGTAGATGGCCGGTGGAAGAGGTCAACTATGAAAGAAGGAAACGCACTTTTCGTGGCAGATAAGCATCTCCAGTACAGAGAGAGTAATGTACCGCGCAGATAACGTAAAGCCGCAGGCAGCCTGCAGACTGGCCGATTCTCATTGGTGACCATGCGGGTACGGCTAGAAGAACAACGAGATGTATCATGCTTGGAGTTGAAGGCGTGGCGGCCGAGACATATAGTAGCAAAGGAACGAGACTCTGGATAGCTGTGCTTTTCTTTTCTTTTCAGAAAAGCTCCGTTCCAGCCTCGCTCGCCTGGCAATTTCTTGCGTCTTTGGATGGTTTCTTGTGTCGCTGCCGTCGTGGCATCCGTGGCTGTCACCGTTGCATCGGCTTCTGATTTCCGTCTCGCGCGTGCTTTCATCAGGTCAATCCTGGTTTTAACGCGCTTCCTATTCGCCCTGTACGAGACGGCAGGAGAGGGGGGTACACAACGTGCATGTACGGAGTACGACGTAAGATACTCTCACAGGGCACCAAAAGGCAGGTACAGGACTTGGCTGGCCAGTAAGGCGTAAGCTCGCTGAAACGGGCTGGCGCACCAACAGCGCCGCCAATTCAGATCTGGCAGCAAAACGTGCCCTTCCAGAAAGAGTGCGCATCATGACGGCTTTGCTACTTAACGTCTCGTCTCGTGTCTTGGTCTGCTCTGCTTATGGTGCCCTTTGCCTTGGCAGCTTGCAAGGTTGAGTTGTATTCCACAACGGATTTCTACTTCTGCCCTACTACCTCTTTCCTGTTTCGTTCCTCCGCCTTCTTTCGTTCTTGCTTGTGCCTGCTGCAACTTCCCTGCAATAAACACTCTCGAGACTCTGCCCCCTTCAATTGCACTTGCCGTCGCGCAAACCGCCCTGCCAACGCTCTTTCTTTCTTCATCCTAGCGCGTGTCGCCTGCACGGGTCTAGCCCCTAGCACGATGCGATCTACATGTACATTGCCCATGTGTGGGGAATCACAGAGAGAGAAGCTCATTATTGAGCCACTTCTCAGAGCAATCACCGTCACAGGATGGTCATTACAGGGAAAGGCCGGTTCACCAAAAGGTCCACTTGCCATTAACCTTGATTCTTTAATCTGAAGGCGGCTTTCCCTTATTCAAGGAGCAAAAAAACCACCACGAGGCCTGACAGTCGTTTGCGACACGGCAGCTGTGGCCAGTTGGATATTGTATCTTATTCTGTGCAATGTTAATGTAGTACGGAGTAAGATACAAACGGCGGGAAGCAACTTGGTCCAGGCAGGCTGCATCTTCCTGTGGCCTGATAGCCTGTCTGCTCCTTCTGCCTCTCCGCACGGCAGCGTCTCTTATATGCCCGCATTGGGCAACTTCCATATCGGACGTAGCTTCCCTTGTGTAATAAGCCATGTTGGATTGCTAATTCGATCTGCAGTCGTTCTTTCCTCATTCTCACTTCCCGCCATGTGCCTCCTTCCAGCTCTGTGCCGCTTCCTCCTTCCTTTCCCGACAGATCCTGTTCGATTTGGACTGCAACCCGTGACGTCCGCTCGCGTCTCCTCTCTTATTCTCTTCTTCGTTTTCAGCGTGCTTTTGTTTCTGTTTTTGTTTCCTGTATCAGCTCTCGGCCCGCCTTGAATCATCAACCCATGGATCGTCACACCATGGGGCAGCTATTTTGGCCCCGGTCCCGCCATGTTATGGTCAATGCGACATCTCCTCGGCACCTTTTCTGGGGCCTTGTCACTTTTCAAGAGTTTTGCTTTTCCTCTCTTCGTCCGCATTTCACGGTTCATTCTTTGAATCCTCGTCTCCGTTTCTTTCTTCTCCGCTTAGTCGGCCCTCCTATGGTCTATCTCACCTCACCTTCCTTCTCTGTCAAGGGCGAATATCCACTCCGCCCTGCTCGCCGCTCCTGCGTGTCTCTGCGATCACTGTATTACCGAGATAACGACGGACGGACGCTGCCTGTGCGCGCCCTATTCTCTGCTATCAGTTCCGTATAGGTATTTTTGTGCCGTCGGGCGAATGTACTCTGCATAGTTGCGTGCGATTGTGGCGCCGTCGCCCGTATTCCCTATCCGTACGATCACGGCATCGTATACGGTCAGAAAACTTGTCCGTTCTTGGCAGGACCTTATTCGTCTTTTTCTCTTGCCTCTTTTTCAAAATCATACTGGCTGCCTGCGGTCGACAATGCTTCCCACCAATGGTAAGAGGGAATATCTGGTCAAGTATGACGACAGCCGCAGGAGTCCAACCCAAAGAATCGGACACGGCTAGATATGAAGACGAGGAAATCAATAATAAACTGCGCGCAAATCGAAACAACAGCCGTCTTCGTTCGTCCTGCCAATATACTACCGCGTTGGATTCGCCTAGATCTATGTAGCCGCGAGAGCTGTCTAAAGGGAGATGCCATGTGCCCACCTTGCTGTTCACTTCTTTTCTTTTTCTTTTTCTTGATATTTTTCTTCTGCTTCCGCTTTATTTTTCTATTTTCTTCATTGGCCCGTTTTCCTAAAAATTGTACCTTCCTTCTCGTCCTCAGTCCATCTCTTCCCTGTCCTGTCTCTTTTTCTAGCTTCCTTTTCTCGCATCTACCTCTCCGCCTCGGCCTCTTCGCCCTCGCCATATGCCCAGGGGATGGCGAGGCAAATTAAACATCTCATCCCTCACCCACCCCCAGGATGCTCGACCGCATCCACAGCCATATCCGTTCTTGGCAGTTGGCTCTAAGTCCCTGCCCTTTGCTTTCCTGCCTCTGTCTGTGCTTTCCCTTTGGCCCCCGTCGTTCACCGTCCCTTTTTTTTGGTCTTTCCTTGGCCCAGTTCGTGCGAACCGTCATTTCTTTGGTCTGCCTTCGTCTCCAATTACGTTATATGGACACATGTTAACGGATGTATCTAAACACGAGCTTTGTGTCCACCTCTCGGAGCTGTTTCTGTCTTACCCTGTCCCGCTTCCCTTTTTGCCACCGTGCCTTTTTTTTAAATTTCTCTGGTCTGGTCCTTTGATTTTTCATGTTTCTTCTTTTTTGTTAACAAAATCTTCACCCTTTCACACCCCTCCTTTTCACTTTTTCCCTACTCCCGTGCCAAATCCCCTACACAATGGGCTTTTGTAGCACTCCCGGCTGGCAGGCCGCCTGCCGGGTGCATTCTGGCAACGGGTGATGCCCGGCCCCCACGTCCTTTCAGGGCGCCTTTCTCAGCCACCAAAATCGATGCGGTACCCGCTGGCTGGAGCACTGTCGGCTCCAGCTTCTTTCCCGTCAAGACCGCGTTTCGGCACCCGCAAAAGTAGGCTTTCGCTCCTCGTCGTCCGACATGCACCCTGGGTCTTCCTACGATCGGCCCCTCAGCCCATTTGCAGAACATGACACCCTTTAGAGGGTCCCAGTTTCTGGGCTCGCTCGGGGGTTTCCCACACCAGCCAGCTGACCTAGGACAAAAGTTTCAGCGATTTACGACGTACCCAATGCTGTCCCAAACGTTTGGGTCCCCCGATCCCGATGTCTTTGACGGGCCCGTACCAGCTTGGGCTCGAATTTCCCAGCGGGCGTGGGAAAGAGCTACTGCAGTCCGCGGCGGGCCTTTTTACTTGATCTGGCTACAGACGTGGGGGTGCCTAAACACGCTCTTGGTGGGCCCGACTTTACCGTAACTACCCCACTCCGCAACGGTGCAAAAACCCGGGCCCCTCCCCTGCCCGGGGCTGGGCGTTTTCTCGGGGCCCCCCGACGGGTTGCGTCCCGTGGCCCTGGTCGACCCGGGTCAACCCACTTTTGGGGCTCCGGTTGTTCGGTTTGCCGCGCGGGTTGGGGGGCGATCTCCAGTTTTGCTGACGGGCTGCTCCCAAGAACCCACGACGAAGCCGCGGAAAGAGGGGCAACAGCCCAACCCTTGTGACCGCTGGGGGTCAGACGTCCATCACGCCTGCATGCTTTGAAGCAAACTGTAACAAATTGTCGGTGACTACGAAAAGGCCGACGCCGACTCTGGCAAGCCACCATTGGCTTTTGGCAGCTTCCTCAACCAGTCGGGGGGGGGGGGGGGGGGGGGGGGGCATTGTACGCGCCTCCAAAGCCCCGCAGATAATACCGGCCTGCCATCACAGAATTTCTCGTCGAGCTGATAAGACAACGCAACACCAACGACCAGAACATGACCACGGCGTCTTTTGACGAGGCCAACCCTCGACGTCGGCAGAACATTATCGGTGTGGCACACCCGCTGCCGCGTCACCGAGTTCATCAGCGGCTGGTCAGCCACCCTTTGTGCCCAATACATTGACCAGCCACGGCGGCGGATAACGAGAACGAGCCCCGTACCTGCGTAACTACCGGCTACCCTGCTGTCCAAGCGCAACGACGAGCTGCCCCAGGTCAATCTCCAACTATGAGGACAGCGTGCCCTACAACTACGCCCGTGCACACGTGCAACCTGATGGGCGTCATGGGCCTGGCGCGGCATCACCATTATCGAGTCCTCGGGCGGATAACGGTGTGGGCTCCGGCTGCATTGCCCCGACAACAAGACGGTCGAGTTCAAACGGCCAATCTTTCCCAGCCACTTGCCCGTACGTGACATCGGTCGGTGGCACTGTTAACGTCACCCCCGAGATTGCCTGGGACGGCTCGTCCGGCGGCTTCAGCAAGTACTATCCCGCGCCCGGCGTACCAGGGACTTTTGCTATCTGGCGCCTACCTGGCCGAGCAGGTCACGCCCGAAACGTACGGACTACTAGCGACCGGTACAACGAACTGGGCAGGGTCGCGGTTTCCCCGATGTCTGCGGCGCATAGTGTGAGCCCCGAATACCAGATCGTCCTAATTTCGGCGTCCCAGAAAGTCGGGTGGCACGAGCGCAGCCGCGCCAGTGTGGGGGGCGATTGTGGGCTTACTCAACGATGCGCGCCTGCGCGCTGGTATGCCGACGCTCGGCTGGGTGAACCCGCTTGCTGGTACGCCTTTGGCTCGCGGATGTTGCATGGACGGCTATATCATCGGTACGAGCCAAGCCATTAGTGCTTGCAACGGGCAGGACACGCAGTAGTGGTCAAAAGCGGAATCCCCGGCCGCTAGCTCAGGAGGTTGATCCGTAGTGCGTTCTGGAACGCAGACCCAGGGCTGGGACCCGGTCACGGGCTACGGCACCCACCGGGCGACCTTACTGAGCAAAGGCTGTTATGTGTCTGGTTACCCGGGGTTTTAGGGATAATTGCTTAACCCCGGGCCCTTTTGGGGATGTGAGTGTGAGCGCAGCGAATAAGAAAGAGAAGCTGTTCGGTCGGGGCATTAACAATTCGAAACGAGAAACGGATATTAATTTTATTTTGCTTTTTGGGAAACATTTGCCCAAACAGATCCCTGAGTCTAATCCCGTGATGAAACAATGAAAATTTGGGGCGTGTGCAAATCTGAGAAAGAGTAAAAACCCCCCAAAAGGCAGGGGCAAAGCCCCCGAAAATAAGAATAGGGATTTGTTACGTTTGAAAGGGGCGTCTTTTCTTGGCCCGTCAAATCGTCGGGGTAATTCGTCCATCCCTCCTCCCGATTATAATCCTCATCCCCTCGTCTACGTCGATTTCGGGGCGTTTCCTGGGGGGCTGTTTTTCTGGGGTGTTAGTAATGTCGGGGGTTTTTTAAAAACAAAAAAAAATTTAATAATAAGAGAGGAAAAGCACAGTATAAAACGTACCACTCCACAGTTTGCGCTGGGGGGTTCCCAAACCAGCTAAACGGTGCGTGCCCGTTCGGAAAGGGCGACCGGGGGTTGGGGCACAATGTTTCGGGCCCCCCGGGGTCGTAAATGGTCCCAAAGAGGGTGGCCAAAAACACGCTGGGTTGCGGGGCCTTTTTCCTTGAGGATCCCTGTTGATGTTCTGCATCGGGGCCCCTTGCTCCGTTTTTGGTTTGCCCGGGGCGCGCTCGGGGGCCTGGGTAAAAAGAAGAGCAGCGGGGGGTTTCCTTGACGGGGGAGCCGCGTTAGGCGCCGGGCTGCTTCTCCGGCCCCGAAAATCATCAGCCGCGTTTCGCCCACTTTGGCGGAACCCCCTTTGTCGGGATATGGGGACCGGCCGGCCGGGACCGCCCACCCCCTTTGGTCGACGTTCCCCGGGCCGGGGTTGCCGTAGGCGGTGTTGTGCTCACCGGGGTGGTTGAAGGGGGGCGGGGTTCCGGGGGACGACGCCAATTTGGGGCCGGGGTGTTTTTTTTGGAAAGGAACCCGGGGCTGTCCTGGTTTTGCCAATTAAATGCGGCCTTGCCCGGTGTAGAAACCGAAACAGCAGACGAAAGCAAGCGTCGGATTTCCCCGGCACCCACGGGGGCCGCAACCCCCATTTTTTTTGGCCAGCGGGTGGTAAGCGACAGGGTTTCGCGCAGGATGGGCGGTCCCCTTGTGGTAGCCAAACGTGAAACCATTCTCGAAAGCGGATCTCGCCGCCGTGGCTGCTTTGGCTGCTGCCCTCCCGAGCAGAAGATTTGGCAGCGAGCGGCGGGCGGGGCGCCCCAGACAGCGGCTTGGCGCCGGGCGCGTCCTGTTACCGTAAACGTTGACGCGCTCGCACGGTTTGAAAGAGCGTTTCCCCATGTGAGCAGCGACTGAGCGGCAGTTTCGCGGTAGAAACGGTGGAGCCCAGGAAAGTTGAAGCGGGGCGACCGGAACACAGCTGGAAAGACGAGCTGGTTGATCATGACCAGGTCGCCCGTGGCAGATCGGCCCGGCCCGGGCAATTGGCCGCCGCGCGCCCAGGTACAAATCAAATCGCCGTCAGCGGACCCGACGAGAAGATAATGTTCTGGCCCCGCTGTTGAAAGGGAAGCCACGACGTACAGCGCACCTTGAGGGGAGCTCTTCTCGTACTGCCGCAGCGCGCGCGGTTCGTAGCGCGCCACCTTCAAAGGCCCCTTCGTTGTTAAAGTACTTGTAGCGGGCCCTGCGTAAAGTTGAATCCCAGTCGAAGTCGCACGGCCCACCCCCCGTCGACGCCTTGTTATCCGGCCGTCCGTTGGCCTGCCGACCCGGGAAACTTGGGTTGCCGGCGCAGCCACCCCGCCGGGTCGTCAGGGAAATTGGGTGAATAAGGCCGTGTTAGCCGGCCATAGTGTGGCCACCGTCAGAGTGGCCTGCCCAAACTGGTAGCCGTACTGGATTACGTCAGGAATGCCGCACACCAATGGTGATCTCGAGCGCCGCGTCGGCAGGATGGTGGAAAGGACCATGCTCGTCCAGCAGGACAAACTGAATGCCCTGGTGCCGCGCAGTACGATGGGCGCGCGTCAGGCCGCCCGTCTGCTTCGACAGGTGGAAGCTCAGGTCGAGGTGCCAGGAGGTGGTCGAACACGTTGCCGGCCACGCGCCGGATCGCCTTTTGCGCGACCGACGCAAACACGGCGTTGCGGATCTCCTGAAGAGCGTCGCACCAATGCGCGTGGCGCGCGTAGGCCAGGATCATGCTGCCGGCAATGGTGGCCGCCGACGCGCCCGTCGCGACCCAGCGCTGACGCGTCAATGTTCATTGTGTCGACAATGCTCTTGAAGTAAAACGGCACTGCACGTTGAGCACCTTGGCGCCAATCAGCAGCGCCACCGCCAGCGTCACGCGCATTTTGGTGTCCAGGCTGCCCTTGCCCGACGGCACAGGTAACCGTGACATCTCCTTCATAATGGCCCAGTCGGCCTTGCGCTGCTCGGACGCAGACTTGTTCCACCTCGGCGAGGGGTCCACAGGCTTGGACGGCGTGGCCGTGGCTTTGCTGCTGTAGCAGCTGCTGTCAACATCTGCTGTTTTTTGCCGTCGTCGCGTCGCCGTCGCAGGAGGGGGGTGGGAGACTTGGCAATCTCTTCGGAGGAGACGTGGTCGGGGTTGTCGGTGTCGGCGGTTGAGGGTGTGCATCTTTGCGCCAGAGCTGTTCGCGGCGGAGAAGAAACACGTCGACGGCTGCCGCAGAGGAGAAGACACAAGAGAGCAAGGGATGCGCCCGGACAGCATCAACGGCGATGCAGCCGAGCCGGGTGAGATGGGTGTCGAGGAGGGCAGCCATGCGCCGGTGATTGCAGTACGAGCGTCGGCAGGTGTTCTGGCAGCCGCGGCTGCGCATGCCGTGCGGCCGAGAGTGTCGGCACACGGGACAGGCCACGGGCGACCATGGTGAGCGTGCGTTTTGGGGAGGGGTCAGGATGCAGAAGAGGGCATCGCCAGGAGACTCCGAGATCGCCGCGGTCGAGGTCGAGGAATCCGACGAGGCCGTTGCTAGACGTTGGAGCTCGGATAGGCGACAGAGGTTTGTGGAAGCCGGCCGGCAGTGAGACGAAAGGGGACAGCCTGATCCCAACAGTCCAGTTGCCGTGTTCTGGCTCGGGGTGGTGGGAAGGGGAAAAATAAAATAAAGAACGACCGTCAAGGTGAAGCTCTGGCCGTCAAGGTTGCTTCGCGAAACCGATCGTGGGCGTCCCTTGCCGCTAAAACGTCGCCGGAGTCCCTGGAAGCCCCTGTAGTTTAGGGCTTACTCTGTAAGATACATTGCTTGCTAATTCGGCGCGACTGCCGCATGATGCAATGCCCCTCCATAATGCGAACACCCGCTAAAAAGGGAGCGTGCGCACGTGATGTCAGATTCGGTGAGGCTGACAGATACACCCCCAAAAAGTCGTAAAAAGGAAAGCAAAAATAATAGGAGCTCCGATACGGGGAATCGAACCCCGAGCTCGACGGTGAGAGCGTCGGATGTTAACCATTACACCATATCGGATGTTTTCGGACAATGTTGAAGACAGGCTTCCTAGCTGCGTATTTAGTGGATGGATGTTTTACTAGTCACGTGCGGCGCACAGACCAAATAAAACCACTCAACGCGTGCCTTGCTTTTGACGGACGCGTCGCGAATTGGAGCTATCAAGATCAACCAAACGTGCACCAAATCAAACCTCACCTCCAACCACAAAGACCAGCTGTCACAACCGCCAACCGCCAACCGCCAACCGCACAACTTGCTCGTCCTCTCCTCTCCTCTCCTCCTCGACTTTCAAAATGTCCGACCACGAAGACGCAATGGATGTCGACCCGCCGGCGGGCGGCAGCAGCATCCTGTTCTCGGCCGAGAGCAGCAAAGGCCAAACGCAGCACAGCCGCCAACCTGCCGGTCGAGGCCGAGGACTCGCTGCCGTGGGTCGAAAAGTACCGCCCCGTGTCGCTGGATGACGTGTCGGGCACCAGGACATCCTGGCCACCATCAACAAGTTTGTCGACTCGAACCGCCTGCCGCATCTGCTGCTGTACGGCCCGCCCGGCACGGGCAAGACGTCCACGATCCTGGCCCTGGCACGGCGCATTCTACGGCGCGGCAAATGTGCGGCAGATGGTGCTGGAGCTCAACACGCGTCCGACGACCGCGGCATTGACGTTGTGCGCGAACAGATCAAGACGTTTGCCTCGATCCAAGCAGATCTTTGCAAAGTCGACGCCCTTTGGCCAGGCAGCAGGAGGCGGAGGGTCCGGCCCACGCGAGGGCAACAGCCTGGCCACGTTCAAGCTCATCATCCCTCGACGAGGCCGATGCTATGACCAACACAGCCCAGATGGCCCTGCGCCGCATCAATGGAAAAGTACACAAGCCAACACGCGCTTCTGCATCATTGCCAACTACGCGCACAAGCTTTCGCCCGCGCTACTGTCGCGCTGGCACGCGCTTCCGCTTCAGCCCGCTCAAGGAGGCCGACAATCCGCAATGCTCGTCAACCGCGTCATTGACGAGGAGTCGGTGCAGATCATGCCCGCCGCCGGCCGATGCTCTTGTGACGACTCAGCCGCGGCGACATGCGCCGCGCCCTCAACGTCCTCCAGGCCTGCCACGCCTCGAGCACACCCCTGCCCGAAAAGGGCGCGCCGCCCCCGAAGCCTGACGACCCGCCCGTTGTCCGCGAAATGATTACGACCGAGACCATTTACAACTGCATCGCGGCGCCCGCCAACCCGACGCCATCCGCGAGATTTTGCAAACGCTGCTCCGCACAACCGATGTGGCCTCGTGCCTCAACACAATCAACTCGCTCAAAGGTGGCGCGGGGCCTGGCACTGGCCGACATTATCAACGGCCCTGTCAGAAGAGATTGTCAAGGTGGAGGTGAGCGCCAAGGTCATGGTGGCGTGGCTGAGCGGGCTGGCCGACATTGAGCACCGGGTGGCGAGCGGTGCCGGCGAGATGGTGCAAACAGGTGCCCTCGTGGGCGTGATTCGCAGCGGCTGCGAGATAATGGGTTCATAAGGCTTCGGGGCTTTTGTGAGCGCTTGCTTTTTTTTAACAGGTTTGATTTAATGGGAACATATTAGCGAATAAAAGAACCGTTGGTATTTTCCGTTGGTCTTTGTGGACAATAAATATAATACAAACAGTCTTTGGTAAGTTGCCTGCTTCATGCTGCTCCCGTTGCAGAGAAAAGGGCAAAGCCAAGACGAGATAAGCTTTGCAGCCCGGTTCGACACGTAGGTGCCTCATTATCGGCTGGCTTTCCCCAGCCGGACCCGGAATCTCGCATAGCACTTTATCCGCTACAAGTACTGCTTCGTCTTTGCCCCTAATTTATGTTGTCCCTGTTTCATTCCCTAATTTGATTTTCAAGGCTGGACGTGGCACGTCTGCCATTCACACATCTCATCGAAATGTGACAAGAAGGTAATATATATATATTTACAATACTGTGAAAGCAAAGGTTGAAGTCCGTATAGGGAATCAATAGTAATACCAAATAATCAAGAGCGCCAGTTGGTGAGAAAAGGTTTATCATCACAGCGCGCATTGCACCGCATAACATGAAGAGGTAAAGTCAAGCAAAGAAGAACGAAAAAAAGAAGAAGCACTCAGCCCATGTGCTTTTCTGCAGGCAGCTCGGAAATATGCAGGGAAGTAGCAAGCTCAGCCGTGTTGACGACATTACCGCTGTCATGAGTGCTCCTCCTTGGCGTGCTGGCACCGACAAGCGGCCGTTCCATGTTGTTGTTGTGCCGTATTGTGTCACCCCCGTGTCCACGACGGGCTTCGTTGCGGTAGGCTGTAGTTGAAGCCATTGAGCGGCTGCTGTTGGGAGGGATTATATTGTTGTTGTTGTTGCTGCTGCTGCTGCTGCTGGCTCACAGCAAACGGTGGAGGCGGTAGCTGATGGAAGCTCGACAACGAGCTGCGACGGGCACCTCGCAGCACTGTATTGCCTGTTGCATCTGCTGCTGCTGCTGGTGAAGTTGCTGGAGCTGGTCATAGGAATGGGAGAAACAATGTCGTCCTTGACAGAACTGGGGAGATGCGGCACATGCCAACGCCAACCAGCCTTGCGTCTCGATCCTCAACGATCGGGACCGAGACGACACCGTTGGCTCCAGTGGCGATGATGTCGTCGATGATGCCGATGCCAGGCCGGCTGTTGTTTGCTGCTGCTGCAGACGGTCGACCTGTCGGCGGTAGGTGCCGAGCCCGGCTGTAAGAAAAGCCAAAGGCAACCAGCGATGCCAGCAATAGGGCTCCCAGCACACTGCCAATGGCCGTCACGAGACGCTGGTTGCGGTCCGAGAACCGTGCCATTGCTGTGCCGGATTTACCTGTGTGCCAAGCGCCGCCTGAAGCCGGCCCCCGAGCTGGATGTGTTTGACCAACCGTTACTGGCTCGACCGGTGGTATCCGCATTGGCATTGGCGGTAAACTGCCGCACAACAGCGCCCAGCCCGTGTGCCAGCGTAAGTTGTTCTTGGTACAGGCAGTTCCGTCTTGTTACACGACTTTCCGAGAAACTAAATCCAAAAGCAGCAGCACGCAGGCACGTGCCCCACCGCACGGAAACACAGGTGTACGTGGCCTGGACGGGCGCCGATGTCACAAACGGGCTGGCGGTGCCGCAGTACTGTGGACAGGACGGGTCGAGCCGGTCGGGTCGGTGCAGCCCGTCGGCCCAAAACGTGTTGTTGTCGAGCGTTGGGTAGCAAAGCAGACACCCGTGGCAAGAGACAGGCCTCCTGCTTGCTCTCATCGCAGCAGGCAGCATGGGACCCGGCCTGCCCGCGTAGCGGGCGGCGTTGCAACGGGAACTGCCCGAAGCTCTTCTGGCCGTTGATGGCGTAACACTGCGCGTCGGCGAGGACGGCAGTCGGGAAGTGCGCCAGGGCGAGGAATAGGACGCGATGCGGCCAGCAGCCGGAGCCCTGCTGAGATCTTTAGCTCTCGTTGAGGCATGTTGGTGAGAAGGCCGGTGGAGGATATTCGAGTTGAATAGGCGTCTGGGTCCTTTTTTGATATTTTTTGAGTCTGGGGAAAGAATACTAGGAAAATTGGGAGAAAGGAGAATTCATGAGAGATGGAAATCAAGAGCAGGAACCAACATATACTACACTTTGGGCCCAGATCCAGAGTGCCAGCGGGTTGTCTGGCCTCTGACGGCATCTCTGCCGAGCTTCATTGTGTCTGGATCGTGCATGAACTCTGTTTCCAAGCCAGGTCAAGAGAGTCTGGGGTGTGTGTATTGCTGTGCCTGCGGAAGAATATCGACTTTGTGATCGTTTTGGCCCTTGGCTCGTTTAACCGCTCTGTCTTGGCTTTGATCGCGAAAAGACCGCGAGTTGTGCATGATCAGGGGCCCACTTCCATTTAGGTCCAGGCCGATCGCTGGACAGGATTATCTGAAAGGGAAGACCGGGCATCAAGGGGAACCGGACGGCACCAAAGTGAATGGCAAGGGCGAAGAAACGGGCCAGGCCGCGTTCTTGGCGTCTTGCTTTGCCCCCGTTTTTTTTCTGCCAATTTTGGAAACAAGGCTGTGTGTGAAGTGGGTGCGGCTGTGGGAACTCGGGGCTCGGTATTGAAAACTGTGTCACCAGGTTGTGAAGGCTGTTAAGGTCGTTCCACAAAGTCCCGTGCGTAGACCGGGAAATAATGGGGAGAGACGGGCCTTGCTGGAATCTGACCGAGATTTTCGTACTTTAGAGCCAAGAGCTCGTGGTCTTTGGTCTCATTCAGCATTCTCTCTTCTTCTGTTTGCGCTCATTTTCCCGCCCCTTCTACGGCAGTTGCTTTTTTGCTCTCACCAGCCTCCATTTGCAGATGTCGCCCGATTAGGAAATTCTGACTTACACGCTGACTGCAGCTCAAGTGCACTGTTATAGCGGGGCCAGGCGCTGTGCCTAGTGGACTGGCCAGGCCACAGCAATCGTAGAGGCCTCTTATCTTTGGGGCATTCCGTCACATGCCTCGGTTTGTGATCGTCGCTCAAGGGAGAATGGTTCTCTGGTTTTCATTTCCACGCCGTTTAATCGCTCAACCGTGGCTATCGTATCCCGCATTTTGTTCTCGTTTGTCCTGCATTCGCATTTATTCTATGTTGTCGCTTTGGCTTCCCAACTGTCTGCTAAGAGGCTGGGGTGAAAACAAGCTCTCACTAACCCTAACGCCACTAGAGTCCCCCCCAGAAAGCACCTAAACACCCTAGACACCCTCTGAAAAGGCCTGTCAGCCTGCCGAGGTCGCGCCCGCCCTGGTCCTTCAATCCTTCAATCCCACCCAATTATCGCCAGCCACCACCACCACGTGCGGAAACCGATGCCCCGTTTCCACTCACCGAGACGTCACTGGCTGCCTGGCAGTCTTCGTACAGAATATGCACCCTGGACATTAGTCATGCGATCAGCTCGGCGCTGGCCCTGTTCTGTCGGTTCATCCGAGGACCTTTTGACCTTTTGGGCATTTGCGTGCACAAACAGAATGACGTATGAACAGTGCGACGTACAACATACAGCGTACAACATACAGCGTACAAACAAGCCTGTCCTTGCTGCACCGGGCTCCGCTCACGGAGGCCCCCAGCCTTGCCCGGGACTCCAGACGAAGCATTTGGTGCCAAGCACTTTCCTAATTGGTTCTAGCAGATGACGCCTCTTTTTTGCCATTTTGTTCCTCGTCCTTTCTGTCGAGCTTTCCGGGCTTGTCAAGCTGCTTGTCGTTCGCATCAGCTGTCTCGTCACATCTCCAGGGCACTCTGGACCATCCTTACTCCCCAGGATCCATGCACGTGGGTCCAGTACAAACACAGGACGACGAGCGGAACGAGGAAACAAAAAGAAAACGAAAAGCGAAGGATACTATCAGATCAAAAGCAAAGCCAAACAAAGAACCCGGGTGGAGAAGACGAGAACGTGCATGAACGACGGCCGAGATCTATACCCTTTCTCATCCGTAGTCGTACCTGTGAGCTGTCCTAGACAGCAGACGGGGCCCAGAAAGATGGTGATCGGCAAAGACCTGCAGGCGTATAAATAAGCTCCATCCTGCTCTTTGCGTCTTTGTCTCGTCCTCCACGATCTGCAGCAGCACCTTTTTCCCCCTTGCCGTCTCTGCACCTCTACGAAGTACGCCCCTCGGCCCCCTCCCCCCCCTTTCTTCCATCACCTCTCACCACACCCTCCTCCGTCATGAAGTGCCAGGCTTGCCTTGTGGCTCTGGCCGGCAGTGCCTCGCAAGCTCGCTCGCGAACAGACCTCAATGTCATCTCGCGATACTGGGGCCAGCTGTCGCCGTACGCCGACAACGCCGAGGACTTTTTTGGCGTAAACGATGTCGGTTGTGCCGCAGGGCTGCGGTCTCGAGCAGGCCCATCTGCTGCAGCGCCACGCCCAGCGCTTTGGCACGAGCGAGTTTGACGATGCGCCCAACGACGCCACGTTTGCCGCCAAGTGGCCGCCGTGTCCAACGCAGCTTCACCGGCCCGCTGGCCTTCCTCAACGGCTACGAGTACCTCCTGGGCGAGTCGTACCTGACCGGCATCGGTGCCACGACCGAGTTCTCGAATGGTGTCGCCTTCTGGAACCGCTACGGCCGGCTGCTGTACAACGCCACGGCCGGCCAGGTGTCCTTCAACGCCAGCAGCCCGGCGGCCCTCGATGCGTCCAGCCAGCCCGTGCTGCGCACCACGAGCCAGAGCCGCATCTGGAACTCACAGGTCTCATGGGCACTGGGCTTCTTTGGCCCGTCCTTCCAGCCCGTCAGCGACATCGACCCGACGCTGGCCAACTGGACGGCACCCTTCCGCGTCGTCGTCATCCCCGAGGGCGGCACCGAGAACAACACGCTGGCATCGTACGACAGCTGCCACAACGACGGCCTCGAGCCCATTGTCGACCTGGGCGACGTCGAGATGTGGCCCTACGTGGCCAAGTACCTTGCGGCCGCCACCAAGCGTCTGCAGCCGTACGTCCCCGCCGGCTTCACGCTGACCACCAACGACACCTATGCCATGCAGAGCCTGTGCGCCTACGAGACGGCCTCGCTCGGCGACTCGGCCTTTGCGGCCTCTTCACGCTCGACGAGTGGGCCGGCTTCGAGGTCACACTCGACGCCGAGTACTACTACGACTACAGCTACGGCAACCCGACCGGCCGTGCCCAGGGCATCGGCTACCTGCAGGAGTTCATGGCGCGCCTCACCAACCAGTACATTGCCGTCAGCAACTCGAGCGTCAACTCGACCATTACCGACAACGCCGAGGACTTTCCCCTGGGCGCCAAATTCTACGCCGACTTTACCCACGACGACATTATCATCTCCGTACTGACCGCCATGTCCCTCGACTACCTCCGCGACGCGCCGCCCCTCGGCCAGTGGCCCCCCAACCCCAACCGCAATTTTGTGCTCTCCCACCTGACGCCGTTCGGTGGCCACCTCGTTGCCGAGGTCTACGGCTGCAGCAGCGCCTCGCCCGAGGCGGTCACCGCCCACACGACCGTCTACAGCAACACGGCCGCAACCGGCTACAACGCTGCCAACGCGACGCACAAGTTTTTGCGTCTGCGCCTCAACAACGGCATCCTGCCGCTCAACACCATCCGCGGCGGCGCCTGTGCCGGCCGCACCGACGGCCTCTGCGCCGTCGAGGACTTCTTGGCCAGCCAGGCCAACGCCACGGCCTTGGCCAACTACGCCTACGCCTGCACGGGCAACTACACGCTGACCAACCCGTACAACGGCACTGACTATGATGGCACCATGTTTGCATGAAACAGTCAGTCGTCCGTGTGACAGGAGAGGGAAAGAAGGAGAAAACCGGGCGATACAATGGAAGGGGAAGCAACAGCACTAGATAACGAAAGATAGAGAAATGGAACCATGATTGACGACGATGCGAAAAGAATAAGAGACGTCTCTATCGCGCTTGCCTTTCAGAGATAAAGGCATTGCCCCACCTCGGATTCATCCGCAGCCTGGACGCGCCTTCCCTCGCCGTTGCCCTCGGTACATTTCATCGGAGGAGACAGCCCGGAAGAGCAGAGGTGAGGAGGTGCACGCAGCATGTTGCAGGGCAAATAGAAAAACCGGAAACTCGCAACGGAAACAACGTCGGCACGGCATTACCAAAGACAAGAAAGAACTGAGAAACACCAAAAAAAAGAACACGACAGAAATGGCCTTGTTACACTGCAGGGCGACTGCCCACTGAGAAGCACCTTCCAAAACAGGAAGATTGTTTGCGCATCGCTGCGGAGAAGGTGCCATCTAGCCTCGCAGCGGGAAAGGGCGATCCACCTTCTTGGGCCATCTAGTACTTCAAGATTAGCCGACAGGGTCAGTTGACCGCCGCCGACGACGTTCCGCGACCGCAGAACAAGCTTCAATGCCCCTTCAATGCCCGTATCTTGTGCACGCGAGACACAATAGTACTGTCGCAGTCAGCGGCACAGCACCGAGGCCTGGGCGCAACGGTGCAATGCCTCCTATTCCTACGGCGCCTCCTTCCTCGTTTTGCTGCACGCTGCACACTGCTCTTGCCTCGTCAATTTATGTTTGGATGTCTCCTTCCTCTTTCCACTTATTTTGGCCTCCTTCCCCCTCACCACGTCCTTTCTGTCCCCATGTACGGGCGGGAAATAGTTGGTACTCTGGGGTGATTAATTGCCAACACAACGGCACACAACTGCACACACCTGCACACACCTGCACAGTGCAGCCATGTATAACCACCCCGCGTGTCTATATAATCCAGTAGATACCCACGCGGGAAGGAGAGGGGGGAGGCATAAAAAAAAGAGTAGCTATCGCGACAAGGAAGGAACGTTCAAGGAACCACTTTCCCCGTGAGCACGCCCCAATCGTGACTCGGCAGCGACTTCCTGTTGCCCGCTTGCTCCTTCCTCTTTATTTTTGCTCTTTCCTTTCTTGCTCTCTCCGCACTCTTGCTGCCCCTATCTTATCTTTGTCTTCTCTCCTCAACCTCGATCCCATCTCTCCCTTTAATTGCCACCCAACATGGCCAACCAGGTCAGGAAGTGCCTCCGCCCGGAGACGGCCCCACGCCTCTCTTGCCGTCTGACGCACCCAACGCCCCGAGATCACCGCTGCCGACCCGGAGAAGCAGCCTGCACACGTTGAGTCCAACGAGCAGTATGGCGACCAGATCCCGGCTGAGCTGCTTGCCGAGCTGGCGCCCAACGGCGAGGGCGAGTACATCCGCAACCTCGTCAGTGAGATGTCAGAGGACGAGGCGTATGCCATTGTCCAAGAGGGCCTGCGGTTTCCACAACGATGATTGGAACTTTCCCTCGGAAATGCGCGAGCGCATGAGGCGTCTTGTCACCGAGGGGCCCAAGCAGTACGGCCCCTTTTACGGCCGTGATCTTCGCATCGACGCCGTCCTCCTGCGCCACTCGTCGCCGTATCCGGGCGTGCGTGCCGTCGCCGAACCCCGCGATGACGATGGCGTGCCCGTCGAGACCATCAGGGCGTACTTTCTAGGCGTGAGCTGGGCCGTCATTGGCACGTTTGTCTCGACGTTCTTCAACAGCCGCTTCCCATCCATTGGGCTGTCCGGCTCCGTCATCCAGATCCTGCTGTACCCGTGCGCACGGTTTCTCCAGTTCGTGCTGCCGACTGGGGTGTCACCGTCTGGGGCACACGCCACTCGCTCAACCCGGGCCCGTGGACGTTCAAGGAGCAAATGTTTGCCACGATCACCTACAACGTCGCCATCTACACGTCCAACGCCTACCCCATGATCCTCGTCCAGCGCTCGCCCGTCTACTACGGCGAGTCCTTTGTGACAGTCGGCTACCAGCTGATGCTCACTTTTTTCGTGCAGCTCATGGGCATGGGCTTCGCCGGCTACCTGCGTCGCTTCAGTGTGTATCCTGTCAAGGCGCTGTGGCCCACGGTGTTGCCCGTCTTGGCCATGAACCGTGCTCTTACGCGGCCCGACCAGCGTGAAGAGCCTGCCAACGGCTGGACCATCTCGCGCTACCGCTTTTTCTGCTACTGTGGTATCGGCATGTTTTTTATTACTGGCTGCCTGGCTACCTCTTCACGGCGCTGTCAACATTCAACTGGATGACATGGATCTCGCCCGGCAACATCACGCTGGCCATCCTGACGGGCTCATCGCTGGGTCTGGGCTTGTTCAACCCGATCACCACGTTTGACTGGAACGTGGCGACATCGTCGTACGCAGCTCTTGCCCAGCCGTTCTTCAGCACGGCCACCATGTATGTCGGCAGCAATCCTGGGCGGTTTGATCATCCTCGGCATCTACTACTCCAACATGTACAACACGGCGTACCTGCCCATCAACTCGTCGTCTGCGTTTGCCAACAATGCACGGCCTTTGTCGTGCAGAATGTCATTGTCAACAACACGTTTGTCGAGTCCCTGTACCAGGAGTACTCCCCGCCCTTCTACACGGCCGGCTACATCCTGACAGTAGGCGCCAACTTTGCGTTTTACCCCGTGTACTTTTTGTACATCATGGTCAACCAGTGGAAGACGGTTTCTGAGGCCTATGTCAACTTCTACAAGGGCTTGCGCTACGGCCGGGGCAACTACGAGGGAGCCAGTGACGTTCACAGCCGCATGATGGCAAAGTACAAGGAGGTGCCCGACTGGTGGTTCCTCGTCATCCTGGTTGCAGCTATTGTCGTGTCTGTCGTCTTCCTCCATATCTACCCCCTGAACACACCCATCTGGCTCGTCTTCCTGGTCATTGCCATTAACCTCGTGTTTGCTGTCCCACTGTCGTTCTGTCCGCCACCACAGGCACCAATCTTGGACTCGGCTCGCTCATCCAGGTCGTGACGGCTACCTGCTTCCCGGCAACCCCAACGCTTTCCTCTTTGCACAGACACTGGGCTCGTGGGCACTGGCCGGCTACGGCGACAACTACGTTCAGGACAACAAGATGGCACACTACGTCAAGATTGCGCCACGTGCCGTCTTCCGCTGCCAGATCGGCACCATTATCATTACCTGTTTTGTTGCCGTCGCCACGCAAAACTTTATCCTCGAGCACGTCAAGGGCCTATGCACGCCCACCCAGCCCAGCCGCTTCACTTGCGCCAACGACGGCAACCCTCTGTATGCCAGCTCGCTCATGTGGGTCTGCTGGGTTCCAACCGCATGTTTGGCTCGCTCTACCCACTCTTCAAGTGGTGCTTCCTGATCGGCTTCTTGGTCGCCCTCCTCTTCCTTGTCGGCCAGGGCTACGGCCCCATCTACCTGCCCCGCGTGCGTCTCTGCTGCGTGACCGTGTCCTGTCGCCGCGCGTCTTCCGCGTGCTCGACGCTACGCTGTTCCCGACCATTGGCTCGCTGCTGTGGCTCAAACCCCGTGCTTGTTCTCCAGGGCATCCAGCACTGGGCGCCGTCCAACATGTCGTACAAGACGCCCGGCATGATTCTCAGCTTCATCTTCATGTACTGGCTGCCCCGCCACCGCCTGGCCTGGTGGAGCGGTACAACTACACACTCTCGGCCGCCCTCACGGCAGGCGTGGCTGTCAGCGCACTTGTCATGTTTCTTTGCTGTGGACTACAACCCGCGCAGCCTCACGTGGTGGGGTAACACGGTCAGCTCAGCCGGTATGGACGGCAAGGGTGGTGGCATCTTGCCGCTGCCGGAAAGGGCTACTTTGGGCCCGACAAGGGGACGTTCCCGTGAGAAAAGTCAAGCCGATACGTATGACGATACGCCGTGAATTGTTAGACAAATCTATTTTCATCCTTCATTACATAGATTTCCGCCTCTCTTGGAACATTATAAAAATATACATAATATACGTCTGCTCCACCCCATCCACTTTAACTTTTCTGTCCGCATGTGCCGCCTCTTTTCAGGAAAACACGCATGGCCGGTGTTGTCCCAGATAACATAGGCCTTCTGGTCCAGCCAGTCCTTGTTTGCTGGCTCGGCCAAGGCCAGATCAAAGTTGAATAGCACCTGTGCCAGAATCAGTCGTGCCTCGGCAAACGCCAAGTTGCGCCCGATGCAGTTTGCGTGGCCCAACCGAAAACGGTTGCATCGCCTCCATGCGGTCCTTGCCGTACTTGGCGCCGTCGAGGAACCGCTCGGGCTCGAACTTGAAGGGGTCATCCCAGTACGCGGCATTGTGGTTCATGGCTAGCTGCCAGCATGCCACAGCCCGTATTGCCGGGACAAAGACACCCGCAATCATGGCACCACCCTTTGGGTGTCAGCCGCGGCAGTCCAACGGCCGCCGGCGGGATATCGCCGCAGAGACTCGTTGAGGCATGCCAACACATACGGAATTGTCGTTGCCGTTGCTGTCAGCAGCGTGATGTCCTCGCTGATGCAAACGCGCGCCGCGCACCTCGGCTGTTGCTCTAGCGAGCGCCTCCGGATGCTTTGCCAAGAAATATGTTGTTTGCCGTCATCAGTTTCGTCAGTTGTCTCCGCGCCTGCCAGCACGATAATCCCGGCTGTGCCTGATATTTGCTGAATGGTCAGGCCGTGGCCCCAGTCGTGCGCATTTTTGTCGACCAGCCCCTGGATCAGTGTCTGGCGCCGCTCTGGCAGAGCATGCGGCGCTTGATCTTATCGATGCCGCCCTGGTTATGGTCTGCCATGGTCGGAACAGGCGAGCCAGCACGGGAAACACCCAGCCTGTGATGCCAGTGAGCTTGCAAAAACACGACGACGAGCCCCGTGTAGACGGCCGCCAGTGCATCAATCCACGGCTCCTTGCCTCGATATCGGCGGCCGCCAAGTACCCAAATGGCTCACCAAATGCCAGATCGCCGATAATATCAAAGGTGGTCATGCTGTACCAACAAACATGTCTACACTTTTGAGGACACATTTACTAGAGGCAACCTCCGCAGCCGCTTTACCAGCACGTGACGTACCGCTCGATCATGGGCGCTTGCTCACGCATGGCTCGGTCGCTGAACCCGGGCAACAGCTGGCCGGCGCAGTATGGCATGGTTGGCCCGCGACTCGGACAGGATCGTCTCGACGCCTTCAATATGGTAGAACCGCGGGTCTTTGGTGAGCTCGTCGTCTGCATCCTCGTCATTGGATCAGACGTCGTAGCCAGATCGCTTACGGCGACCATAGATGTCACGCCCAGGCCGCACGTATCGAGAAAGGACAGCTGGTCGGGCGCAATGCGTACCACAGGGCCGTACTTGTCGTGCATTGGCAAGATTAGAAACGGCATCTTGCCATGCAATGTGTGGAACAAGTACGTGAGACGTGTAGCCCGATTGCAGTAGAGGTCCGGGGAAGTGACGCAGTGGTGGAAAGAAGAGGTTGTGCACGACCGTGTAGACAAAGTAGACAAAGAGCTGAGCCGGTGGAGAAATCAAACATTGTCAAGCACCCAATACAGTCATACACAAGCAGCACTTTTTTGGACAAACGTACCAAGGCGAAGCTGGTGCTGCCGGGCCAACGAGATTCATCGTAAAAAAAGCCATGTTGCAGGACCCTTGAAAAAGGTCAGAGATCTTGACAAGCCTCTAGCTAGTCTTCCTTTTTCTCTTGAAACCCTCCAGATATCGAATATTGAATCAGGGAGAAGCTAGCATATATATATTCCACCAGCTTAGTTTTCCATCCCAGATGAAAATAGCTATTTTTTCTGCAGCAAAGAAACGTGCTATGCTAACCTATCCTGCAAGACATGATTCCATGATCAGGGTACAGACGGAACTCTGCGGCTACTCATTTCTAGTACCACTTTATGATATTGAAGATCAAATTCAAGACCATTGATAGGCTCAAATACAACCCCGAAAACACCGGCCGCATTGCAGTTATATGAGATGCTGCAAAGATTCCAAAGAGTTGCGGGCCGCTTGGCAGTCTGGGATAAGTCATAGGGCATTTCCTGGAGATATAAGCAGCTGACAAAGTCTGACATGCGTCTGGGGCGCAGGGGTATTGAAGAGCACAGCACTTTAAATAGCGTTAATGGAGGAAGTCACATAGGCTCGGCCAATTTAGAGCCTCATTTTTATTTTTGCTTTTTTACTGTTACTTTTTGCTTTTTACTTTAAATAAAGCTGTGTTTAATTTTAATCTTTTTTTTTTCTTGAGACGATGAGACTTGGGAGAGAAAAGAGAGACAAAAAAAAAGCAGATTAAAAAAAGGAAAAAAGGAGAATAAATCACCACCGCATGGCATGCAAAATATTTTTTTTTTTGGTAGAAATACAGTGTTTTTCATCATTCTCTTTCAGTCTCCCAATCTTCAAAAAAGAACAAACGTATTGACTACCAAGACATGCGTGATTATGTCAGCCAATTAAACCACGTGACCTTACCTCCACAGCATGCACAGCGCGACTTGGCCGCGTTACGCTAATCGGACCAACCAGAACCGCGTAAAGTGACGAGAACACAGCTGCTGCAGCAATTGTGCACCTTGATGACCACGGACCGACAGACGAACAAGCAAGACAGCAAAAGCCTCACATCTGCAACGGAGGCACCGTTTCTTGGCTTGGATCACTTCATCCATCTGATGAAGCAGTAGAGGCAGCAGAATCCAGCCATCTTCGCCAGCCCCCCTTCTCCCTCCACAATGCTCCAGGTCGGGACCAGAAGGCCAGCCGTGCCCAAGACGCCGGATATCAGGCCGTTGCCGGCGCCGATGCGGCCGAGGCTGTGGAGCTCGACCAGAGGGAGACACACAGCGAGTACAGTCGCGACACAAAGAGGACGACATGGCCGGGCGACGACGACGCGGACGAGACACGGGGATCTTTGCTGCGCGGCTTGGAGCGTCGTCTGCGAGTGGCGCTGCGAACATGGCCGGTGCATCATCATCACCATTCACCATCGCGGTTTGCGCCGCTCGGCAGCCATCACCGGCCTGGGGACGATGCACCGCCACGGTGGCTCTCGCGCAAGACAGCCCGCGTCGTCGCCATCTCGTTTGTGACGTGCCTCGCGGTGTGCATCGTCTTCAAGTTTGTCGCCGACAACACGGGCCTGGCGCTGTCGCTAGCACACTCGAATGGCGGCGACGGCAGCAACAACGGGAAGAACAAGGACAGCGGCTGCAGCCCCGCGGCCACTGTCACGGTGCCGCAGCATTTCCAGACGACGCCGCAGGTGTTTTGCCGGGCCCACGGCGACGGGCCGTCCGGCGTTCCTGGCACAGACGTTGACAATCGACCCGTCGGCAACATATGTGGCAAACCAGCCACTGCAGACAAACATTCTCGTGACGCGTGCCGACCGACGGCGACTCCATCTTCCGCCACATGGGGTAAGTCACAGAAGCCTCTATGTGTATCATTTCCGGGAAGATAAAGGCTAATCATGCAGATATCTGTCTCCGTACCAGCCAGCACCTGGCTTTGGCGTACAAGAATATGCACTGCCCCCGGTGCTGAGGTTGTGCAGCTTCAGGTGGGTTTCTTTTTTTTTTTTTATCTCTCCGGCCCTTTTGTTGTACGCTCTTCTGACTAACGCGTCCAGATGCTTTCACGTTCATGGCTCGCGGTACCCAACATCGGGCGCCCAATGTCGTAGGCCTCGGCAAAAAGCTGGCCGAGGCCAAGGGCAAGTTCAAGGCGTCGGGTCCTCTCGAGTTCCTGCAGGAACTGGGAGTACGCCTGGGCCATGAGATTCTTGTGCCAAAGGGTAAGCTGCGTCGACATACCACATGACCTTTACGTGCGGCTGCGTGACAGACAATGGTTCCTAGGACGCCAGGAACTTTACGATTCCGGTAGGTTCTTCAGCCTACCAGAGCAAGCGGATGGTCTTGGTTTCAGTTGCTAACATTGCCAGGTGTTTCTCCATTACTTACATGGTACGGCAGTCTGTACAACCCAACAGCAAAGATTATGTGTTCCGGACTAATACCGGTAGGTGGCCCCATCTGTGACTTGGGTGCATTCATCATCTATATACGAATTTTACTAACTATGGACCAGACACAAGACCGGCATGCTCAAGTCTGCCGAGAACTTTATGGCCGGCTTCTTTGGTTCTTGAATGGTCAGTTGGATATTGTTCCCTGTAGCTTCAGCAAACTGTCATCTACCGCCGCCTGTTGCTGACATTATCCCTTCCCCTCCCTCCCCCTCCCAGGACAAACAATTGCCACGATCGAGCTCCTCATCGAGCAGAACGGCTTTCAACAACTCGCTCGCCGGCTACCTCAACTGTTCCAACTCGGCCAAAGATACCACTGGCAACGACGCCAACACCATCTGGGTCGAAAACTACCTGCGTAACCCACTGCCAGGTTCCAGTCCTTGATCAGCGGCGACATTGACTGGACCATCCAGGACACCTATGCGGCGCAAGACCATGTGCCCCTACGAGAACGGCCGCCTATGGCTTCAGCCGGTTCTGCGACCTGTTCACGTGTACAACGAGTGGGTTGGTTCGGCTACTCGACCGACCTGGCGTTTGGCGGCGACAGCGGCTTCCAGTCGTCGACGGGCCGTGCCGTTGGGATTGGCTACCAGCAAGAGGTCGTGGCCCGGCTGCGCACCACACGCTCGGCTACTCGGGCTCGCAGATCAACACGACGCTCGACAACAACACGGACACGTTCCGCTCAACCAGAGCCTTTACTTGACTTTTCGCACGACTCCAACATTGTGTCCGTTCTGACGGCCTTTGGCTTCAAGCAGTTTGCCCAGTTCTTGCCGCCGTCCGCGTACCCGGGCCCGCACAACTTTACCTTGACGCACGTCGTGCCCTTTGGCGCACGCCTCGACATTGAGCTTATCCGTGCGCCCAAGCCTGTTGCGGGCAGACCGTGCCGGCTACGTTGAGGGCAACCACGGTGACGGTGCCCAAGGAGACAACGTACATTCCACTTTGTCCTCAACCAGCGCACGCTGCCGCTGGGCTTCAGCTTCCCCGAGTGCGATGGTGTCGCGCGTCGACGGCTGGTGCGAGCTCGAAACGTTTTTAAGCGTGCAGGACACTATGCGGGCCGGGCCAAGTACAACGAGGCCTGCTTTGGTCCCTTTACGCAGCAGGCCTACGGCATCATCCTGGATGGCGCCCCATGTAACGTTTTGGGGAAGAGGGCATTCTCGGTACTATATACCCGGGTTCTTTCAGGCGTTTTTCATGGGCTCTGCATTTCTATTCACAACGCGCCAAAGTTGATATACTGACTTGACAAACCACGCAATGTTCATGGTTTCATTAATTTTGATATAAAAACAGCAACAACAAGACCCCACATACTGCCCCAGATGCCACGCATCTTTTTTTCTCTCTTTCTTTTCCAGTGATCCGCCATCTTTCTGTCTCATATCCTGGCTTTGGTTCCCGGCCCCTTTTTGCTTGTTCCCTATCCTATGTCCCATTACATACCGCAGGCTCTTGATGCCTTACGCGGCCTTCTCCGGCACCACCACGGCCCATGCGTGGTCCTCGCGGCCGTACATGATGTTGCTGATCCAACGACTTGAGCAGCCAGCGAGTACTTGCCGCCCTCGGCCGACGCCATGGGAAGCGGGATGTCCTGCCGCGGTGGTGCACCAGCGACACGGGCGCCACAAGTACGCCGTGCCCGCCGCAAACGCCTCCACCAGCCGGCCCTCGGCATGTGCCTCTTGCACCTCGCCAATCGTGTACCGGCGCTCCACCACCTCAACCTCGCCCGCCAGCCGCTCGCGCGCCAGCTGCACAATGCTGCGCCGGTCACGCCGTCGAGGATCAGCCGGTCGTCCAGCGCGCGCCGTCACCAGACTGAAGGTTACCACGTCTCGCGGCTTCTTGATCAACCACAAAGAAATTACTGGCGCCCGCCTCCGTGCAGTAGCCCTCGGGACCGTACAGCCACAGCACCTGGTGGAAGCCACGCTGCTTGGCCTCGAGCGTCGCCTGCAGACTGGGGCGTAGTTGGCGCCCACCTTGGCAAAGCCGAAGCCGCCCACTATGGAACGAAGTGTTATAAAGTCGGGGGTATAATTAAGTGTTGGAATGATATGAGACAAAAACACAAGCAGATGGCAATATTGAGCTGCTAATGCAGAAAAGGCCAATTGAGGGTTTGTATGTCAAATCTGGGGAAGGAGCTGTTATATACCAAAGAGGAAAGACCAAGTGACTCAGAGCACGAAATCATAAAAGCTTCCAAATAATGATTTGCCGGAAGTTGGGGATGGGGAATGTCGGTGTAGACGCGAGGCTGGAACAAGGAAGGAAAAGAAAAAAAAAACAATGTCCGAACAACGGAGGTGAGAGGTGAGGTACTTTGGAGAAAGAAGGGGAGGTGGTGACTCTTTATTGAATTCCCACGTATAAATTATGGATAGACGGTGGTCACTGGCTTGGTGTGGCATTTGGTCTTAGATATGGGAGAAGGAGTGAAGGGCAAATGGGCTAGACAGAAACAAGAAGGCAAGGGCAGAGAATCCTAGAAGGAGTGGATAGAGAAAGAGAGGAGGGTCCGAAAGTGGAAAGGAAAGAACGGCCGGCAGCTGGGCAGAAGACAAGACGGCAGGAAGATGGGGCAAAAAAAAAAACACTTTGCGCTCTTTCCTCCGTTGAGCTCACACCCGGGGCGCGTCTCCAGGAAGGAGGGCCCAAACTGTCCGCCGCCCGACCAACGACTAACACCAGGGATGCTGCATTGAAACTCGGACCAGGAGCAAGTTCAAGATTCCGACAGATATCAGGGACTGCATCTGCATCTGCATCTCTTTCTGTTCTATTTTTTTTCTTACTCCTCCGCAACTTGGATTAATTAGTCGAAGGCTGTGCACAGCTCGTGATGACATTGCATTGTCACCTCGTTTAGTGAAGGCCCTTTTCTTTTCTTTTTCTTTTCTTTTCCTTTTCCTTTTCCTTTTCCTTTTCCTTTCCTTTTTCTTTTCTTTTTCTCAGGCCATTCTATCTCATCCTTGTCTCATACCTGCAGAATGCCCCTCCCCGTGCATACGGCATCCTACAGACGGCCAGTAGCCTGACGAACGCAACCGGGTCGATGCGGAGCTTGTCAAACAAAGGGCGTCACTCTCATCTTCGGTATCCCGTGATGAAATGATACGCGCAAGTGGTAGGCCAGAAAACGCGGATGTGGTGGTGGGCAAATATAAGGACTGCATGTTTTGAGCCCTCCCTTAGAGAAAGGGGGCCGGCTCGGTGGGAAACGTGTATAATGAAAGGAGACAGCGACTGCTCAAGATCTGCACCCGGGGCAGTCAGCTGGCAGTCCGGGACTGTCCTTATGCGTGGCTTGGTCTTCTGTGCTCTCTCGTACTCTGCACTCTTAAGCAGTTCTTCCCCCGTCTTTTTATCAGCAACTCGGCTGGACTAAGCTTAGCTGGGAAGGACTTTTACATAAAAAGGATGCCTGCACAAGGCCAAGAACCCACCAACAAAATGCGCACCATTGGAGAGCTTTTGAAACATTTTACTTGTCTTCCTTTCGGGGATTTACTCTCACGAGGTCATTCGCTTCAACGGTGAGGTCACGCCTTACGAGGGAGGGTATGCAAACCGTCGTACTTTTAAGCCGTTGGCTCCCACGCACCTCTATCTACGAGTATTGCTTTCTTCTCCTCTTTTACGTTTTTCTGTTGTTATCAATTCTGGATTCAATCTTGCCCTAATCGGCTGCCTTGATACATTATCAAAGGCTTGTTATTTCGTTGAATATGCATCCCATCTTTCTTCTTTCTCAGCTCCGATGTCGTTGAGAAAGACGCGAAGAGCGCGAGTGACGGGCTGCAAGAGACTGACTGAGCGTGTGCAGAATGATATGCAGATGCAGCCAAAGGTGCAATTTGTATCAATCAGGCAGCCATTCGGCCTTTCTTTTGCTATTGAGCTGTTGATTTTCTCCCTCACCGTGTTTATCGCTGGGCAAGTGCTGCTCGTCCGCCGCTGTATGCCGAAATGCCTGTTCCGTTTGCTAGCCGGTGCTAGGCGCATATATGCCGCTTGTGCCCCCAGTACACCTTGAGAGAATCAAGATCTTCAACAAACTCTATTTTTTTTGGCAAAGACTTTTTCTTGCAACTTGCTAGCCAAAAATTTGGATCACATGGACATGGAGCCATGTCATAAATCAATTGGGCGTACCTGGCCTGAGGTCATAGGTGCAGGGCGGGACAAGTCGACGATCTGTGAAGCCTACTCGTAAACAGATGAAAACTACTTTTCGTACATGGCAATATTCCTACATTGAGCCTTGTCTGGCCGTCGGCGAGATTCATGGACTACCGTTTATTGATACTTGTTAAATATGCATTATAATCATTCAGACAATCGTTAAATGGCCCAGCAACAGCTCCCAATGCCCTTCTCCTTGGGGCAAGGTCTGTTGAAGACCCCAACGTGGTATTATCCGCCCTCCTATTTTAAATATTTTAAACGCCGGGCTCCCGGTGACGGCGACCATCATGCGTCACAAAGAAACGGATGAGTGCAATGATAACGAGGAGCGCGATGGCCATCAAAAAAATGAAAGAAAATAGAATCGCAAAAGGACAAACAGAAAAGAGGCAGGAAAAAGATGGGAAAGACCAGAACCTGAACCTAGCGCCCTGCTTCCTTTTGGCGTTGCTCCTCTTCCATCTGCTCGCGCCGCTTGTGGCTGCCTCCAGGTCCGACTTGGCGCCCTTGGCGCGCTGCCGTGCCTCGTACCGGTCCCGGCTTGCCAGGATACGGTCGACAATGGTGCCGGCATTGACATCGGCAAACTCGTGCGGGCCAATTGTCTGGTAGATGTCCATCTCTTTGACCTCCGTGTACGGGTCGTAGGTAAGCGGAATGAACGACGTGGGACCATGGTAGACGGCGTCGGGGATGCCCCAGGGTAGAGCCGATAGGTACTTGCGCGTGGGTGAGAAGGGCGCACCGAAGACGACGGCGTTGATGTACTGAGATGTGTGAGCAAACACGTTGAAAAAAAAGAATCAGGCCAGAAGGCGATAAGACAACATACCTTGCACTGCAAAACGCAGAGGCCGCGCTCGTAGATGTTCATGATCGGGTAGTTGACACCCTTCCACTCGTTGATCACTTCGTCGTCGTGAACGCCGGCGACAAAAACGCCGGCGGGTAGTCACCGGCCGCCTTGCCCTTGCGCTCGGCCACGGCCTCGGGCTCGTACCAGCCGTCGGCCCGGGCACGCTCTTCCTCGGCCTCAAGCACACGCTGGAGGAATGCAATGTGGCCGCTCGAAAACAGATCGAAGCCACCGTCAACGTACACCACGCGCTGGCCGATCTGCGGGCCACGGCCCACAACCAGCTGGCTGAGCTCACCGGCGGCATCGGTAGTCGCGGATCCTTCCAGAACCATACATCCACGCCAGGATTTTTGGCCGTCTTGTCGGTCGCGTACAGGCGCATGCGCTCAGTCATGGCCGCACCGGTTGCCTGCCGCTCGGCCTCTGTGCCGGGGCCCTCCTTGCTAGCCAGCGTCGCCTCGAGCGAGCGGATAAAGTGCGTCTTGGTACAGAGCAGCATGCGGCCGACGAGATCGGTCGTCGAAATGCTGGGCGTGCGCTTGACAACCTTGAAGCGGTTGGCCGCCTTAACGAAGCGGTAGCAGTCCTCGCCAGAGCCGTCGGAGGTGATGTCGTCGCCGTGCACAACGTAGCGGCAGCCAAAGTGCGTAACCCAGTCGAGCGACGTGACATAGGGCGCGTTTGGCACCGACTTGGTCACCCACCGGCACGCCTCAACGGCAAAATGCGCTCGCGCAGCAGCATCACCGTAGGTCCCTTGTTCTCGAGGATAGCCTCGTCCGAGTGCACGCCAATGTAGAGCTCGTCGCCGAGCTGGCGGGCCTGGACAATGGCGCCAGCATGGCCTGACCAGTTAGAAGCGAAGGCGCATACAGAAGATGGCAACTCATTTCAATCAACATACCGTGGTGGAAAAAGTCAAAACAGCCATCGACCCAGAGACGGCCGTCGAGCAGCTCCGGGGCCGGCTCGCCTGGCGGAACGCCGTCGGCAGACATGGCTGGTGAGATGCGGTGGGCTAAAATTACTAGGCAGATAGGGGTCGGGAATCGGGGCGGCCCAGTAGGTCAAAAGGGAGCTTGATGAGGAGAGAGAAGATGGTGTGAATACAGAGAGAAGGCCCTGGATATGAAGTGAGGTCGTGAATACCGACTGGGCTACACCCTTCCCGTTTGGCACTAATTCAACCGTTGGTGGGATAGCTCTTTCTCAAAGGTGGGACTGTGCGGCCAAGACAAAAAGTTAGGAAAGAGCGTCCAGGTAGACCAGACCGCTCCATCGCTGGGCGCTCGATAAGAACGATTCAACAGTGGATTTTGCGAGTGATTTTTGCTGTTCTCGCTGACATTTAACCGACTGACACTGTTTACTCTGCAGTCTTTTCGTGTCCTCGTCCCCGCTGCAAGTTCTTCCAAGCTCTACCTACAACGCCAGTCAAGCTCCCCATAGCGCCTTCCTTGTCTTCTTTACCCCTTGCCAGTGCCGTTTTCATCACCCGTGGCACATGTTTGGCCGTAGTTCATACGTACAACAAACTCAAGCAAACTGCCTGTAAGAACTGTGGCAGTCTTTGCAGTTCTCATTGGCCACCGAGCTACTTTGTGACGTTGCTGCGGCCTAGCATCTAGGATTGACTAGTTCTGCGGTTAGTTGGGGAAACGACCCCGATACACGCGAGCTCTACAGAACGAGCTGAAGTAGAGACGACGAGACGACAGCAGAGTGGACTCAGCACGTTGGTTATCTGATTAAAATTGCAAATAAAATACGCTGCCTGCATCTTCTTTAAACATACAAAGTATCCTATCGAAAGGGAGAAGAAAAAGAAAAACCAGATGAGAGAAAATCAAATGTGCCAGATCCTCCAAACATAAAAACAAAAAACATACATCCGCATCCGACGGCTAGTTAGCCTTTCCCCTTCTTTTGAATGTGCATTTCACATAAGCACCTCTGCAATTGCCAGCCGGCGAAGATCCGTACGCCAACACCAGGCATCTACCGCTTCTTGACGCTGGGCCGCGGCTTGCACTCGTCTGGCAGCACCGGGTGCAGCATGATCTTGGTGGGGTACTGTGCATTGTTGCCCTGGTAGCCCTTGGACCAGTCGTATGACACGGCGTAGACAAACACCTTGCCGTCGCGGTTGAACTTGGCGGACGTGATGCTGCCACCCACTGAGGGATAGCCCTTGAGGCGGTGCTTGGCGTCCTTGTCCCAGAAATGGAATGTGCGTCTGAGCCGGCAGTCGAGAAGGTGCCGTGGGCCGGGTTGAAGGAGATGTCGTTGACGGCGTACACCTGGGTCGTGTTGCCCTGGGCCGGGTCGCGGTGGCAACGGAACGAGAAGTTGGAGCTGGTAGTGTTTAGTACAGGTGTCAAGGAGCAATTTAAAAGAAGGCGAAGAGAGAGAGAGAGAAACAGACGGCAAGAAAAGGGATTTGAATACACACCTAGAATCCTTGTCTTCGACGTATTGGATGGCACAGCGGCCCTCAATGCTGCCAATGGCAAAGCCGGCCGAGTCGTTGAAGCAGCTGACCACCCGGGTCTGCCACTTGAGGGGGCTCTGCAGCGTCTTGTAGAGCTTGGTCGGCTCCTTGAGGTTGATCACATTGATGTAGCGGTCGGCCGTGCCCACGACCAGCAGGTTGTCCTTGACGTCCATCGTGTAGACGCGCTCCTGCAGCTGCAACGGACGCAATGGGCTGCTGCTGCCGCAGGTCCAGTACTTGATCGTCTTGTCCACGAGCCCGTGACGATCATCTGCTGGCCGCCGTCAATTTTCGAAAAACTTGGTCGCCCGGAATGGGCCTGGTCGTGCTGCGCAACGATCTCGTTCTTGCCCGTCTCGAGGTCGCAGAGGCGCGCCTGCGTTGTCGGCGCCGGCGGACACAACGCGCTTGCCGTCCTTGGAGAAGTGGCAGCTGAAGACAGGCGCCTGGTGCTCGTACATGAGGCGGCCCTCGGACGCGCCGGTGCTGGTGTTGACCTCATAGATGCGGACCTTTTTGTCCCAGCTGGCGACGGCCATGAAATCCTTCTGGTCGTTTGGGCTAGGGTTGAAGGACAGGTCCGAGATGGCTGTCCTCGGGCGGGTTGGGCACGGCGACATCGCCCTTGAGGTCGCCGACGGTATTGTTTGGCTGCGCAGCAGCGGCGCCGCCGAAGAGAGTTGACATGATGGGCAGTCGGTAGGAGAGGAACGAAGCTCAAAAGGAGAGATGGAGAGAGGAAGGAGGAGGAGAGGGAGAGAGGAACAAAACGCCGGACGTTGTCCCTCTCGTTGCGCGGAGCGAGAATTTGACTGGAGGCGGTGGGAAGCGCGCTCGGACGGAGTGGAGGTAAACAGGAGGGCGGCAATGTCGGTTGGTCGTCGAATCGCAGCGACAGGTGCTGCGTGTGGTGAAGCTGGTCGTGCGTCGAAGAATGGAAATATGTCGTACCTTCTGTCTGCTGGCTTTGGCCTTGTCCACCTAATTTTTTTAGCGCGTTGAGGATGCGCGCAGGGGCTGGGCGCTCAGCAAAAGCTCTAGCTACAGCGTGTGGCACACCTGAAAGTCTGTGCCTAGCAGCTCTCTGATGACTTTTGGTGCCTGGCGAATCCAAGCTCCAGAAGCTGCACTGCTGACATAAGAGAGCGCGCACTAGCTCCTCACCGCCTTTCGGCAGAATATACAGTTTCCACATTAATTTTGGGTATGAAAATACAATTTTTCGCCCAAATCTTGTTGGGCTCCCTTCTCTCTTCTTTTTTCCTCTCCAAGCCCCCTCGCCCGACCAAATCGCCTTCGAAGCTACAAACGGAGATGGATGGCTCTCGTGCCATTCGTCTCGACATAACGTTTACTCTTGCTTTGGGAGAAAGTCCCCCGGACAGTCTTTTCTGCTTCTGGCAGAAAAGCGATGCGGAAACGCGCCGCCGTAACGACACCTGCGGCTCATCTCTGCCCATCATGGGGCGCCATCTTGTTTCTTCCTCTTTGTTGCTTCTCACACCCTTTTTCATCCCGCACCTGTTTTCTGGGACTCCCTTTGGTCTATTCAAGCCCTCTTTTCCTGAGTCTGTTCGTGTTTCGTTTCGGGGAGCCCATTTTTCCTATTCAAACTCTTCTACCCCTTTTCTTCTTCTGCTCTCTTGTCCCTGCATGTCTCTTTTCTTGTTGGAGTTGTTTTATGTTTTGTCCTTTTCTACCTGTTGTCTTACTTCAAACTCGCTCTTTCTTGCTCGTTTTCACTCCGTTTCCCGCCAAATCTTGTCGACGTTCTCGGTCGTGTTTCTGCTGCTTTGTTTTGGGTCCATGGGGGAGTCCTCCTGGTGAAAGCTGTTCTCTTTTCTGCTCTTCATTTTTCTTTGTCTTTGGGCTTCTGCCCTCGTCTTTTGGCCGTGCGAAGGGGGACCAAAGATGGCAAAGTGCAAACGGTTCTGGTCCGGATATACGGGGGCTTGTCATTACTATTTGCTCTTCGGCCTGCTTTTCTCGGTTACTGGTCTCTGTTTGCGCAGGCAATGGGACCACTATGGACGAAGATACGAGTCCGCTGCCATTACTGGTGGGATGGAGACCGGAGACTGGGAAGCTGTTGAGGGGTGGGTCGCGTGGCAGGTTTTTTTTCGTTTCAGGCCGGCGTTCTTGTCGGAGGTTCTCTGGATTGGCTTTGATGACCGAGGTACCAGTTGCTTGAGCCTAGCGAGAGTGGGCGGAAGGGAGCAGTGATTAGCCAGGGGGGTTGCGATCTCGGACGACCCGGCAGAGATTTTGTTGGGCTCACAGCTTGTCGATGGGATGGGATTCTGGACACTGACTCGGGCGACAAAGGAGAGAGCGGGGAGGCCTCAGAAGAAGAGGGACAACTGGGCAGCTCAACACGGGATTGAGGTTGGGGGCGAGGACGGTTGAGGAGAGTGCAGGAGGGGGGAGAGACGGGCAACGATCCGGCGGCCGAGCAGGAGACGGACGAGAGTGGTGGGCCGAAGCGGATGAGGAGACGGGTATTTCAGGGGAAAGGATGGGAGGCGGGGAGGAGACAGTGGCGTCTCGGGCGGGGAGTCTTTCGTCTGAATATCAATAGGCATGCGATTGCTCGCCGGATGCAGAAATGCCTCTCTGGCGAGTTACTCGATGGGGCTTATTCTCGGAGCGGGGGGGCTTCACCTTTTCCTTTCTTTTTCTTGTTCACTCTGTCCCTGTCCTGAAAATGGATGACATGAGGAAAACAAGAGGATGAAAGCGCTTGCCGTCGACGTTCGATACGACGAGGATCGAGGAGGCGAGACGCTAGGCACTCTTCAATGGGGTCTTTTTTCTTCCTTTTCCTTTGCAGGAGATGACCAGGAGAAATTCTCCAAACTGTCTTTTGTCTTTCTCGACTCTTGTCATCTCTGACTGCCGATGTGCCCGGGAGACTTGTTCTCTCTTTTCCTTTTTCTTCTGGCTCGCACTGGGGGATCGCCTACACGGAAGTTCTACATGATGATTTCAATACATAGAGTCAAGCCCTGACTGGAATAATCCAGCGTGACGACGAACTGTACATGCGTTATGGTTTCTGATCGAACTTCCAGGCACAGCCTTTGGCCAAGTGACCCGGCATCTATTCCTTTTCGCCTTTGCTGCATGACACCTATAACGCGAACCTTTCAAGATAGCAATACAATAAAACACATCATTGCAATTCAAGGTTCACTCATCAGAAAACGACGTGTGCTGTAATTACGACGTATGTCCACCAGGAATACCAGACGCCTGCCAATTAATTCATAAAGAGCGTAAATGCAATGCCTGACCTGAATACCGAGAAGATCCCAGATCCCCGTAACCCGGCCATGCTGTGCCCTTCCGCTGCCTACATCAGCCCTCCCAGAACAACCTTGCCCACATTGGCAACCTCGGTCTTGACACCGCCGCGGCTGTGGTCTTCAAACTCCTTGACCACGCCCTGCACCAGCAGCTTGCGCACGCGAGCGTCCGTCTTGCCAAACAGCTCCACAACGAGCGGCGAGCATTCCCGAGGCGTGGGCATCAGGCTGAGAATGCGCTGATAGCTGTCGATGAGCACATCGCACAGCGTCGCAAATGTCTCGAAAAAGTCAGGGTCGAACGGCAGCTGGGCGTCAGCAAGAACGTGTACTCCTCGCCGGGCAGCAAGTCCGTATTGTTGTCGTAGTATGTGGCAAACGCCGTCGAGGCCACGCTGCCGCCCATCGACGACGACCCAATGCCTCCGCTTCCAAGCCCGCCGACACCGCTTACGCTGCCGGGCAGTGGTGGTGGTGCCATGCTTCCAGCAGCGTTGCCGCTGAAGCTGCCGCCACCGTTGGTGCTGCCGGCACTCTCGCTGTTTACGAGCGTCAGGGCGCTGCCCCCAAAACTGTCACCAGCACTGCTAGTGCCATGGGACGACGATGGTGGTGGGCCACTGGCACCACTGTACCCGCCACTTCCCACAGCACCACCGTTGCCACTGCCCAGGGCGCCGTCAAAGCTGCTGCTAAAGTCATTGGACCCTGACGCGGCACTGCTGCTTGTCCTCCGTACTTTGGAGCCGGGTGCACGCCGAAACATGTTGGGCAGCCGTGCGGCCGCGAAAGCGAGCTGGCTGTGCTGCCGGAACCCGTCTCCGAGTGCAGTTGCTGGAACGTCTCAAACTCGGAAAACAGTGCGCTCAGGCTGCGCAGAAGCTCGACTGCTGTCGTCGAGTTCAGGTCGACAACAGCTGGCAGAGAGAGGCCGAGGAGGAGGTAGTTGGTGGCACGACGGGCAAGCCTCCGCGAGTCAAAATATGACATGCGGGCGAGATCTGGGCGGTCAAATCGCAGCGTGTTGAACCAGTACACGCGGCCCTCGTGGCTACGATTATTAGCGATGAAGAAAATGGGGTGACGGGAAAAGGAGGAAATGCACTTACGCTTTGCGGAGATAGTCGAGAGTCGAGATGCGTTTGTTCACCAGCTCGTGGATGTGCTGGAGCAGAGTTACGCCCCTCCGGGTGTATCACGGTCGAGCCGCCGGTGCCAATAGGAATACCGAGGCCAAGGCCGGCCGAAGCGGGCGGCGGTATGACGCTGGCAAGCATCTTGGTCGTAGTAGACGTTGTGGTTGTAATTGATGAGGAAGGGAAATGTGACGGGTGAGAGAAATTGGGTGTAAAGGTTGCTGTCACGGGTGTCGCTGGCACAATGGTCGTCGTGGCCGACGAGGTAGACGAGTTAGACGTTGCGGCCGTGGAGGAAGACCAGGGCTTCACAGGTGATACAGTCGCACTTTCTGGGACAGCAAGATGGCTCTTGGGTGAGGTGCGCCGTGCGGCCGATGCAGTTGCCGCAGCCCAGTCCGACGGCAAGGGAGGTTGTGCGTCTGCTGTGTCGCCGTTGATATCGACAGTGCTGCCCTTCTTGGGGCTGCCAAAGTTGACGCTGCTTGTGCTCCTGTGCCTCTGGTGGTGAAACAGCGAGCTCACGCCCGAGGTGCCGGTTTCGTTGGTGGTGTTTGGAGGTGTTGTCGAAGTGGATGCCAAGCTGCGTAGTCGCGTGAACGAGGACTTTTTGCTGAGCGATGGCCGGCGCTCTTTGGTTAAGACGTTCGGTTTATATCGCTCGCTGCCACCCGGTGGTATTGACGGGAGGGTAGGGAGGGCCGGAAGCGGTGGAGGAGGCTCTGCGAACGGCTGCAGTAGCGAGGAGGAGGAGGATATGGAGGGGACGGGGGAGAAGGAGGACGGCGGTCGAGTCCGAGACGCTTCACCGGCGCTGGTAGCGGGCCGTGGTCGGGAGCCGACAGACGAGGTGGCACTAGGAGGTTGCAGGGAGGTGTCGAATGACGCGTTGAACACTTCGGGTGTTGATGACGTGGAGGAGACGGTGGTGGTGGTTGAGGTGGTAGTTGCGGTGGTGGTTGCGTTGACGAGCGTTGAAAATAGGGGACCCGCATTTTGGCTGGCCAGGGTCGTACCTGCCCGACTACTGGCTGTTCCAGAAACCATGGTTGGCGTTTTGGCGTTTGACGGACGGACTCTGGACCCCTTTTTTTGGTCTTTCCTTCTACTTCGTATGCCTGCTTCCTTAGCTCCTTCCCTTCTTAGCAACACCTCAGAACCCCTGGCCGAGAGCTTCGTATCGCTGAATTGCCTTTTCCCTGCGTCGTGGTCTTCTTGTTTGAATTTCCGTGTTTTTTGTTCTGCGGGGAGATGCTTGCTGCGGCGCGACGGTTTATCCATCGACTAGGGCGCCCGAACCGCAACACAGAATCGAGAATCGCGATAGTGCCTGCATACGCAGAGCAGCGGGTTCCTACAGACAGAAGGCCTCAATGCCTGCGACAGGCAAAAGAGCCCGCAGCTCGCGCAGATCGGGGCGGATTGCGTCTGTATGTCGAGAGGCGTGTGGTAGAGAGGGCAGGATGTCAATGGGCTGTTACTTCAAGACGCCCAGTTCGTGCACGGCGTCGATCGTAAATGTTGAAACCGCAAAGAAGAGCTGTCAGAGACAGCAGGAGACGGATAAAGTAAATGACAGCTAGGAAAAATTGCTGCAATGTAAGAGGCAGAGATGTGTGATAGCGGCTCGAAATGCAGACCGGATAAAGAGAAAGAGGCGTGGCGGGAGGGACGGGAGCAGAACACATAAATAAAGAGCAGATCATCAGGAGGAATTTCAAAAAAGCAAGAGAGAATTAAAAGAAAAAGCAAAGGTCGCAACGGGTGCGACACACATAGGTATTTGTATATAAGCAGCTCCTTGTGTTTGCTCATCCAGACAACCCTTGGCGTAGCCTACGACGGGAGCATCATCCCTGACACACTCAGAGTGAGATACCCGTGACATATGACAGGTCCACTGGCAAGAAATGCAGTAGACAAGAAGAGAAAAGTTTGTTTCCTGTAAGACAGCTCTTTAATACTCATCCGGCCGGTAGCACCACAGAAAAGGAGGCCATGGTTGCTAGATATAATGCATAGTCCGAAAGTGTGATTTGTTTCCGCATTCTGCAGCCTACAAACATAAAAGGCAATAGGAAAACGGAAACTGTTTGGAAAACATCATTAGAATCGAGACTACAAAAGGGGGATATACGTAGGAATAAAAGCTTCCTGGTGCAAGTGCACAAACATCGTTGCAGTGATGGCTTCACGGAGTGTCACAGTTGCCGTCGATCACGCTGTCACGGATAAGTGTTGGCAAAACAGGATCCTACGAGTACGGTCCCCTTCTTCTGTAAATTCTGCAAGCAGATACTAGCGCCATAGTGTGCTTCAAAACCATCTGCGCTAAATTTGCCGTTGTAACCCTGTCATTGCCTTCAGGCGTGGCTTTTTTTTCTGTTGCAAGTCTTTGGGTCAAAGCAAAATACAGTGCAGTATGTGAATTGACTAGAGAAAAAGCAAAGCAAAGAGTAACTTTTTGGGGACCGAAACTCTTGCTCATGGAAAGCAGTTTGGAATTAAGAGGACCGAAAGGATGTGGTCGAAAAACGTTAAAAATTGATTACAAGAGGTGGTATTACATATTGGCCATGGGAAGAGCAACAAAACAGAAATTATGGTCCGCGTCTAGCAAAATGGGGCCAGGGGCTGTGGCCGTGGCCATTGTCTCCCCTGGGTCTGGTTTTTTTGGGACGCCCTCCAAACCGTCTCGAAACTCGAAACAAAACAAAAAAGTGGCCATTGTCAAAAGAAGATGAAGCGGACATCGGCTCGCTTGCCGAGGGAAGAAAAGGAAATATGGAACTCGGAAGAAAAAGCAGGAAAAAGTAGAGTCATAAAACCGTAGCATGCAAGCATGGCGTATTCGTAATATCAGATCAAGCAGGCCTTGGGGCCGCCGCGGGAGGCGACAGGTCATCAACAAGACCCTTCCACAGATCACGGATCATGCCGCCCGAGCTGCCATCTGCACTGCTGCCGCTGCTGCTCGCCTCGGCGCCGCCAGCGAGCGGCAGGTGCGCAAAGCTCAGCTCCACGCCGTCGACGCCCATGCCCTCAATCTCCGTCAAGGCTGAGGCAGCCACGACGTTTTCTGGGTGGCCAGCAACCACGACAAATCTGGGGACCCGCAAGCGGGCCATCTGCGACCTCGGGAGCATGACCCTCCAGGTTCTGGCGGTTGGGCTCGAAGTTGTCAGGCAGGAGAGGCACGCGCAGGGCAACGTCATTGACAGCCTCGGCCGCAAACGAGGCATTACGGCGTAGTCAATGGTACTAACATCGAGACGAGCCGCCTTGGGGGCGAGGTACGGAAGTTGAACGTCTGCATGAGAGGAACAACACGGTTGGGCGATGGGACAGGGCTCGGAGTTTGGGCGGTGGGTCATGGTGAAGCGACGGTTGTTCTTCGGAAATCCGCGTGTTAGTCAAGCGATAATTGCCGAAAACCTTCCAAAGAATGTCTTCCCCACAACAGCGCAAACAGACGACAACGATTAAAAAGACAAAAAAAAGCTGCAGGTTCTCAATACGTACATCGTCTCTCTCGCCAAGTTCATGGCGGCCAGCACTCGAGCCAGCGTTGGACTGATGGCTGGTGGTACCAGCAATGTATGCCGGCCGGGCGACGGATGGGTGGGAGGTCAGAGACCGGGTGAGCTTGCTCATGGGCGCGGTGACACGAGTTCATCTTTAAGTTTATCGAAGGAGGAAAACAGAAGGTTTGCGGTAAAGAGTGGAATTGCCGTTTCAAAAAGATTGCGATCAAGATCGGAAGCTGAGGAGTTGCAGGGCGGCAAAGGTGTTGAAGAGTTGAGGAAGAGTTGAGGAAAGGTTGGAATCGAAGAAGCGAGGCGGCGCACAAGCCGGAAGTCCGTAGGAGAGAGGTGAGAGGGAAGGGAGGTTATATAGGCAGGTTGCAGAAGAGAATCGTGAATGTCGTGGAATGCTAACAAATCGGCAGAAGGGGAGGACCAGGGGACGGCCAGGAAAGGAGGGGGAAAGAACAGCTCACTATATGTCTGCTTTGAGAGCTACTGTGGCTGAAGAAGGCGCAGGGGGTTTTGTTAGTAGAGCAGGAATGATGGGGGGAAGCAGCCACCTGTGGGTGGTGATGTTTAGCCCGGATCTGGCTGGGAAAGAGCTATGGGATCATGCGGAGTGCCATTTCCCAACCAATAGCCGGCCCCACCAGCCGCTTCCACGAGCACAAGGGCGGGAAGACAGAGTCATGAAAGGTCATGGAGAACAGGAGGAAGGAGCGATCGAGGCCAGGCGCCTGCCATGTCTTACAATCTGGCTTTGTGTGCCTTTCTTTGATGCTCAGTTGGAATAAGACCCACCCTCATTGCACCTTCCCTTTCTCTTGGCCTAGATTTTTTGTGGTAGGCATCCCATCGCTCCTACTTCGTATGTTCTGCGTGCAATTACATGTATGGAGTACATGTACATATCTTACGTGTCCTGCATCTGTTCGTATTTTCTCTCGACTACTTTTCTTTTCTTCTTTCTTTCTTTCTCGAAAAATGGCGGTGTAACGGTTGGCTGTCACAGCCCAATGATAAGACCATGTGTGAGACCCGTGCAGCAAACAACACAAACCACGCATTCCTTTTCCTTTTTGCTGTTCATTTGGAGCAATGTCTCTCAACAAACTTCAACCAAACAGCGGTCACTCCACCTTGCTTAGGCCCACAATTTTTGGGCAAAGATCCCCTGGCAGGAAAGATGCTGAGAGAGGCCCAAGCTTCAGAAAATGCAAAAGTGATACTCCATATGTAGATATGCCACATCCATCACAGCCTCTCCCCAACAGAAATTGCAACATTACCAAGCGGCACGATCAACTGGTGGCTCACCGTAGGCAAGAAGGGATCCATTCGAGATATCTAGGACTTTGCTCCAGTTACGCCAGATCTGACTGGCGTCTCCACAAAGGTGGGACATAAGAACACGGCATACGAGTAGTCACGTGATACAATACTGCTCATTATGTAATAAAACACTAGCCAAGGTCACGAAGGCGGCATTTGTCAACGTCAAGGGCAATCCCGGAGCCGGTGTAATATATATACTTCACATCATGTCTTCGTGCTATCCCTCTTTTTTTTCTTTTGCCCCTGCATAGGAAGAGCTACAGACTGCGCAGCGGGTTGTGTTTGGCCCTGGGGTGTTTCGATTGCATGAGGTATGTTTCCCATGAGGCGTGGCATTTTACTGTCGCGTGTGCTAATGCTCGGTTTGCAGATGTATGTCCGACATTTTTTTTCCGTAAAACTACGAGACTGTGATCAACGTGACGTTTGGATATGACACCGGTTCGAGGATATGACACCGGTTCGAGCGGGCAAGCCTTGACACAAACCAACAAGCGCCTGCCGGGCTGCGGTATGAGGGACCTCCTCTACTTTGCCACAGCACCAGGGAATGTGTCTTTACGGAGACTGTAGTTCAACGGTGCCAGGTCATATGGTATATCGCGATCTACTGCCAGTACAATGTGGAGATTAGAGTCTTTAGTAGAATGCCAAGTTGGTATTCTTGTATCTCTTTCTATTTAAAATGAGAGTTCTAAAAAAGAAAAGAAGAGACAAGGGTCTCTTTGTGCTTTTTTGTCTATGTCCCAGGTCTATTTAAGGCTTGCTCAATTCTCTGCATGAAACAGTGCAAGGGAAGAGGCAAAGAGGAAAGGAATAAGCCACTCATTCTCAAGCCTCTTTATCTTTTTTATCTTCGTCTCCGTCCGTCGGGTGTGAGTGGGGGGTATATTGACGTGTCCGTCGGGCAATGGCCCTAAGACGAAGAGAAAGAGAAAAGCGGTATGAGAGACAAGCCATAGAAAGCGTTTGAGTAGAAAGAGAGAAAAAAAAGAAAACATGCTCAGAATCTAGGACGCCTCCAAACGCCTGCCCAAATATGAAAATCAAGTCCGTTTTGCCGCCTGTAGAAGAAAGGAGGGAGTGAAACTTTTGAAAGCCGCCCATCCTTTAGTATCCCATGTTTTAATTGCTCCAGAAATGCCAAAACGTAAGACAAAAAAAGAAAACCGTTAGAAGGAAAATAAAATGCTGCATGATAGACGGTGTCGCTGTAAAGAAAAGTCGGTTCGTGAGGAAGAAGAGTCGTATCAGAGGAAAGATGGCGCATAAAGACACAAGAAAAGAGACCCTCTACTGGGCCATCTTCTGGCCGTCGCCGGCACCCACAGTAAAGGGGTTTCCGGCAGCAGCAACAGCGGCTGCCGTGGCTGAGGACATCAGGCGCTCGCGCTCCTTCTCCTCAGCAAACACGCGCGCCGGCTCATGGCCAGGACAGCCTCGAAGCCCTCGCGGCCCTTGACGGCGTTGTCGTGGAACCGGGTCACCAGGCTGTCCTCGATGCATTGCGGATGCGCTGCCAGCGCCGCACAGGGCGGTGATCTTGGCGTCCTGCACGAACTTGGTCTGGTGGGCCGAGGTCATCGGAGGGCTGGTAGACAACCGTCTCCTGGACGCTCAACAGGTTGTTCCAGGTTAGGTTCTGGCTGACCATGATGACGGAGCGAGCGTTGGGGTCGACATTAGGAACGTCTCAAAGACCTGGCTCTCGCCATTGTTGCAGATGGCACCCGCCGAAAACCGTCTTCAGCCAGTCGGGCACGCTCTGCTTGCATGTGATGAGGCGCTCCGTGCGGAGGATGCCGGTGGCTGGGTCGACGGTCCGGGACAGGGTATCAACGGCAATGACGTGCGTCGACTTCTCGTTCATGGGCAGTATTTTGCGCCAGTTGGCGGTCGAGACTTCCTCCAGGAGTAGTCAAAGGTCACAGTGTTGGAGAAGACCTTCATGTGTGGCGGATGTGTATGAAGAGGTGCGATTAATAGAGGAGGGAGAGGGAGAAAGGGTCGCAGACGCGAGGGAGGATGAGAGGGAGAGGAGAGTGAAGCAAAGGATTGCTCTCTCGCGGGCGGTCAGTCGTAGATGTCGGTCTAGTTTCGATAAAATTTCTTTTGGTTTTTGTTTACTTTCTCGCTCAGAACGTAATAGTAGTCGTTTGGTGCAGGAAAGTGTTGTCGAAAATTGACCAGGTGGGTCGTCAAAGCTGCAAATGGCAAATCTAGAGAGGGACAAGCGAATGTGGGAGCAGGAAACAAAGTGGTGCTTTGTCGTTTTCGAAGGATGATGGGTTTTGTGAATAGGTCAGAAGCAAAATTCAGAGACGATGTCCAAAGGCGGCGGGAAGGAAAGGGTGTGCGCGACTTTTATTGTACCGGGCAGTCACAGAACAAAATTTTCAAACTACTCCCTAGAATTTTCAACCACCTCTTTTTTCTTACCTGTTTTTCGGGCAGTCCTCGTCGAAGGCACGCGAAATCTTATCGAAAGAGCATTGGCATGGCGAGAAAGGCGGCGCTCCATTGGCTGCAGGTCGTCCCAATGAAGACTAGCGCAGAGCCCTATGAAAAAACTTCGGAGCAGCGCGGGGAGGAACGAGAGGCACAACGGCCTCTGGACGGTCTGGGGGATGTCTAAGCGTGACTAAGAGCCCCCGAGCTGTGGGCGGAGAGCCCGTTCGTGCCTTCTAGCACAACACCGAATTGCCGACTAACACCCAAACACCGAGACGAAAAACAGCATGAAGTCCAGCCTGTATTAATTACCCCTCAGCCGGAGACTGAAGACTTAATTCCAGGCGCGAACAAGCCCAAACAGGGCTGCCGCAACGGGCTATGACGCCTGGAATGTGGCGCCTGGAATGAGGCCCCAAGTCCTTCTAGATCCTCAGCGCAAAGGTCGGCAAAGATCGCATCGCCACACCTGGCAGCTCGATATCGATTACGAGCACTGTTTTGGCCGAGCCCAGCCAGGTATCCACAGCTATGATGCAAAATGGAAATATATCGAAGCTTATGTAAACAGTATTGATGATTGTGGCGTTGTACATTATGCAAATCAGACATGGCAAATATATCTTACCATAAAATGCTGTTGTCTTATTGGTTATATATATATTTTTATATATAATTTTAAATATTTTCTTTGACATTCTGTTTCCCTCTTCAGGTGATGGAAAAAGGTGCCTTGTCAGACACCTTTTTGCAAATGCCTCCATTCTCAGGAGAAGATGTAGCAAAAGGAGCAGCTCAAGGCACAGCTTGTGCGCAACGTGTGGAAAATCCTCAAGCCGCCGCCTGAGCCGCAGCTTCCGGTCTACGTACTGCATTCTCACATGACCAAGGCTGGCCGAGGCTGCCAACGAAAGAAAGCAACCTAATACAAAAACGCAAGGCTCCAGACTCCGTGCAATACAACCTGATTTCGCGGGTTGGCGGGGAAGCTTTTGGTTTAGTAGTCGTCACCACGGCTGATGACCTCCTTCACGTTGTGACGGAGGAGAATGGTCTGTGCCTGTGTTAGCTATGCCAGAGAAGGGAAGTGGTTGATAGCTACCAGAAATCCAGGCGCAACTTACATGCTCGAACTGGGCAGTGTACGAGCCCTTCTTATCAACCAGAGGCGGGTAGGCCTCGACAATGCCGTTGCTGACAAGGCTGTTCAACTGCACGGGTGTTAGCAAAAAAAAGAAGAAAAACAATCAAAGACGTAAGATATGAAGCGGAGAAATAAAAAAAACATACGCCCAAAAGGTACTTGTCGTGGCCCAGGCGGTCAATGTACCGCCGGCAGAACGGCAGGGTGCCAAAGTTCTTGTTGATGACGTTGAGGGACGGTCTTGGCCGACGAGATGCGCAGGGGCACGTTGGGCGCGTCGTTGCGCTTGGCGTAGTGCGAGCACTCGCCCTCGTCGCGGACGTAGCCGTTGCCGTGCTGCCAAATGTTTCAATGGCAAACACCTCGCCCTCCTCCATCTTGGTCTGGTCGTTGGTCTTGACAATCGGCACGCTCTTGGTGCCGTGGATGCTGTAGCGCTCAATGGTGTGGCCGTTGAGGTTGCGGATCGACTTGATCGGGTACGTGGTGCGTCGAGCTCGATCTCGTACGACTCCATGGTCTCCTGGATGGCCTCGCCGATCTCACCGAGGCGCGCGTCGATGCCGGCCTCGCGCACGCCCGTGTTGGTGGCCTCGCGCACCGCCGTCAACAGGTTGTCGTACTTGGGGTCAAACGCCACGGTGAACGCGCTGTCCACAATGAGGCCGTTGACGTGCACGCCAATGTCGACCTTCATGACATTGCTCTGCTGCAGGATCGTCTTGTTGCCCGCGTTGGGTGAGTAGTGCGCCGCAATGTGGTTCCAGGTTGAGCCCCGTCGGGAATCCCATGCCGGCCACCATGGCGTCGCCCTCCTCGAGGCCCTGGTGGCCGAGGAGTGGCGCGCACGCTGTCTTCGATGCCGTTGGCAATCTCCGTGAGGGACTGGCCCGGCTTGAATGTTCTTCTGCGCCCACTGGCGCACTGCCGGTGCGTCTCAGCCGCGTGGCGGTAGTCGGTGAGGTAGTCCGACCGCTGGCGGTCCAGGTAGCGCTTCCTCCTCGTCTGTCGTGCGGTACGCGTTGTCGTTGACGTACGGCACCTCCTCGCCCTTGGGGTAGTCGCCCGCGGGGAAGAGCGTGGACATCAGGACCCGCGGCGGATCCGACTGCTTGGTCGGCTTGGCCGACTTCTTCTTCTTCTTCTTGTTCTTCTTCTTCTTCTTGGCGGCCGCAGCGCCATCACCAACCGGGCGCCCTCTCCGCCGGCACCCCCCGTTCATGCCGTTGGCTTCGTCGGCCTCATCGTCGGATCCCTCGCTGTCATCGGCCTTGTCGCCGTTGGCGGATTTAACCTATAGCCGCGGTGGCTTTGGCGGAACCCACCTTCCGCTGGAGCGAGCGCACAGTGTCAGCAAACGGCCATTATGGAGAGAAGAGCAAAAGGAAAGTCAACAAGTCGAGAAAAGACAGGGATGACGGTCCATACCAGCTGGCTCGGCCGGTAGGCGGGGCTTGAGCCTTGCCATTGTTGGGTTGTGGTCTGGAGATGGGGTGGATTATATTCGTAGGAGATCGTCAAGTCAAATATAGAAACGCTGTTGTCGTGCAGAGAAATTTGTGTCGCATAAAAAAGAAAGCTATTGCGCAAAAGGTCGTGGGCGGCGCGCAAACATATACGACGTCAGTCGAGACGAAAAAAGTTTTTAGGCTCTGTAGCAAATCGACATATGCCATGTCAAGAATAAGGCGTGGGGCTGCCCCGAACGAGCTTAGGCCCAGAATAACAAGGCGCGGGGCACAAGACACGGCCAGGAGGCGTTAAAGTGCTGGACGGAGCGTTACAGCCGAGTTAAAGCCGGTGAGCTGTATTCGCCACAGCAGACAAGCCACACTAAATCATCCCTGACAGGGCATTCTTATCGCCTCCCAACTCCCGCCTCCAGTGGAAGCCGATGCCGCCCGCTTTCCCCCGGGCGGCACAAGCTACAGGGACCCCAGCACTAATCGCCAACAGCGACGTCAACAACTCGCTGCTCCCGCGACGAACCACCGAAACCTGACCAACGGGACGTATTTTCTTTCTCGACTGCGATTACGATACCATAAACCGCTCACCATCACCAATTTCTTTCCGTCGCTATACCTCCCGACACCCCTTGACCTCAATCCCCAGACTCGCCTGCTCGCCAAACGAGGCATGAAGACTCGCATGCTCCCTCAATGGGCCCCCTCCTCCGTCTTCGTATCTGCAAGCCCCCTCTGCCGCTCTCAGTCCACTTGCTTATAGCAGCAGCCGGAACCGCATGCTGGTGTGGCCACCTGCGTGCCTCTACACTGGCCCAGTGTCCCGGCAAGTTCCACAGTAGTCGGCGACTCTTCCAGCAGCAGGACGGCGCTCGCTTCTGGCGGCCAAAACCACTATGAGACGCTGAATGTGCCCTTTGGCGCAAACGTTGCCGATATCAAAAAGTAAAGATATGCCCCACTCCCCAAGCAGACTGTTTTTTCTAGCATTGGACGCCCTCATCCTGACCGTCCAGATCTTGTTTACAAGCTCTCCAAGGTCCACCACCCCGACCGCAACCCGCAAGACCCCCATGCCTCCCGCCGCTTCATGCGCATCTCCGAGGCGTACGCTGTGCTCAGCCATACCGAGAAGCGTGCCATATACGGACCGCGACGTGATACGCCACCATCAGCACCACCACCTCCGCGGCCAGCACCGGCCCAATGCCTCGTACCACTCCACCGGCCCCGCGGGTGGCCGCCCAGCATCCGGCCTCAGCCGACGACGAGGTACCTTTCGCGGCCCTCCACCGAGCTTCTACCGCAATACGGGCGCGGGTAAAGGCGCAGCATATACACCGGGCGGGGGCTCTTCGCATGCATCCCAGAACCAACAGCAAGGTTCTCCAGACAACAGCCCCACGGCGGCGGGCCTCAGTGTGGCCCTGCTGGCTTTGGGCCGGGCAATGTCAATGCCAACGATTTCGGCACACGCAGCAACCCACAGACACCGCATTTCGACTGGGACAAGACGGAGCGGTCACATCGGAACATGAACGAGCGCATTGCTGAGCGGCGGGCCGCGGCAGCACACGAGGCCTCGTACAGGGAAAGAAACATCCATGGTCGTCGGATTCCTAATCATGTCTGCGGCATTGGTCGCAGGTGTAATGGTGCCGGTGATGATCTTCAACGCCTGGCTGAAAGAGTCGACAATGCCTCCAAGCAAGCCCAGGGCGAATAAAACGGGAGGCGCAGCTGCATGACTGCTGTAGACAACAGGCAAGTGTTCATGTAGGCAGGGCGGGAGACGGCGACACTCGGCAGGGCATATGTAGAGATCCAGACATGATCAATGTTCCTTGCGGAATTTGGCCACCACGACGGCCTTCTAAGTACGGCAGTCTCCGAATACAGCTCACTTTGGAGAACGGGTTCCCCTCAGTTCAAGGTGTTGGGACACGCAGCATTTTATATACACACATAGCAAGCCTGCGAATAAAGACACCATAGGCACAAAAAATAATATCAAAGAGAAAAGAAACAGCCCGTTGACCTCTGAATCACAAACTTTCTTTTGTTTATCAAATCATCTCCTTGCTACCAACTGATTCGGCCCACATACAAGATAATTCAAGAGGGCTGGTGGTTGGAAGTTCCCATTTCAAAATAAGAAGTTCACGCACCCTCTTTCTGTCCTCTTCTGTTTTCTTTTCAATAAGAAAAAAAGCAAACAAACAAAAAAGTGACCAGCTTCTAGCCTCGCACTAATGAGGGAAACCGAGCTGGCTCTTCAGATGTAATAATACCGACGTCAGGCGGAAACGAAAAAGACGAAACGACTTTTTTTGGCCTTGAAAATTTGCAACATTCTTTTTCGACACCGTCTTGTGGACAGCTTTCCGGTATGGCTTGCAAATTTTCGCCGCTTAAGCCTCAAAGGTGAAGCTGGTGCCGACCTTGTGGGTGGCCTGGTCGAGCTTTCTGGGGTGTCGAAGGGACGCGCCAATGCCAAAGGTGACGCCCTCGCGGAGCAGGACGTTGTAAGGCACAGCAGCAAACACCACGGTCGTTGATCTTGGAACTTTGGACGAACGACAGGGGGTCCAGGCGGTTACTTGGTGGCGACCTCTCAAGGCCGACAGCGTTTTGCCGCTTCTTGCCTGTTCCAGGTGGGCACTTTAGCAGCAGCCTAACGATCCCTTGGTGGTTGGGGGGACCTGTGGTTTGGTGGTAGCATTGGGCGCCGGGAAAGATGCGGCTAGGTGTGCTGGTGACGGCACCTTATGTTGGACGTTTGGTAGCCGGCGCTGGAAACACGCGGCCAAGGGAAGCCGTTTCGTGACCGATCACGGGCCCATCGACGTTGGCGGGGTGGGGCCCTGATCAGCAGGTCGAAGAAAGCACGGCCGTGGAAGGCGCTCTGCTTGAAGTGCAGGTTGAACTTGGCACCCGCGAGCCTGGGTGGCAAGGCAGGATAAGCAGAAAACACCCTCATGCCTTGAGGGCCCTTGGCCAGAGAGTCGGACAGCTCAAGCTTTGGATCTCAAGGGGCGTTGGCAGGGGTTCCAGGACTGGTTGACATGGTCAGTGCCTGCGGCGAGTTGGTAAAAATATCTGAAGCCCAACGGGATTTGGCTGTCCCCTGGGGTTTTTAAGTGCAATAGCCGAGCTGAGGAGATGGGCAGGCCGAGTATTGGCCTTGTGGCCCGCCAATGCCCGGATCAGGATGACAACGGAGAATCAAGAGGACTCTCTTGTAAGAGATATGGGACATGGCAATAGGTAGGGGAATAAAAAAGGAGGAAGCCGCAGCCTATAAAAAGCAGGCGCAGAACGAGGTGGGCGGTGAACAAGGTCAAAAGAAGGGGAGGGGGGATGGAGCATAAAAGTCAAGCTGTGCTTGAGGGACAGATGAAGCGCAAGAAATGTTTGCTTGGCTTGGGTGTAGGCACCAGCAGACAGAAGCGATCCACCCATGGTTCCCCTTCTTCGGAAGCTATTTGGGGAGGAAGGGAGAGCAGTCCAAGAGGGTTGAGAGTAATGGTGTGTCCCCCGTCAGGTAAAAACAACGGGCAGCGACTTTGGCTGTCTTAAGGCGGCCGGCCCGCCGTTCGCTCTTCTTTGGCTGCAGAGGGGAAGGGGAGTTGAAGGGAATTTTGAAGGAATGAAGGGGGGAGCTGTTTACGCTCGCACGAAGGCGCATGTCCCGTATTGGCCACTGGCAGCGGTCGCATCGTGGGATAAGCTTTGTTGATAAAGGACGTGTTCGCATCGGGTAGTAGATATTGTATGCGTGGGGTGGGGGTGTCGTACCAAGGATGACTTGTACCGGTGTATTTTTGCCCTCGATCTATGAAGTCGACAATAAAGAAGTGCCGCGCGTTTAAAGCGTCATGCAAGCACGCATCATCCATTTAAGAGAGTCCCCGAAAATGCAGCAGTAGGAAGGGGTAAGACACGCGAAAATAGAGCGGAGCGGAATGCGAGGGCTCAAGGAGGGAGGGATTCAGGCGGTCAAGAAGTTCGGAGGTGGAGGGGAGAGGTATGAGGGGGGAAGGGACCCCAAGCGCCATAGCCGTTGCGGAGGGAAGCGAGAATGCGCCAAAAGGCACGGCCGAAACAGGGCAGCGGCAGGCTCGCCCAACATGCGGTTGTTGATCTCCAATGCTCTCTGGCTGGCCTTTGGGGCTTTTTTGCCTGTCGCTCCGACGATGTTCTCACGAAAAGTGTCAAGGGCCACGTCCCTCCACCCCTGCTGCCCATCCTTATACCCCTCCCCCTCCTCGCCCCACCCCGGCTCTTCTCTAGTAGCGTCATGGGAGGTGCTTTTGGTTGTTGGGCAGAAAGGAAAGAAGAATGAAACTAAACTTAGGTGCCCTGGTGGTGGTCTTCTCGTGGCTGTTTTCTTGCCGTTGACCTTGAAGGCGACGTTGTGGGGTGTTGTTTCTCTTGACCTCGATGTGCCGGCGGGGACAGGTGGTAGAAGTCCTTGGGTTTCAGCAGCTAAACAGACAGAAAAAAGAATGTCAGCAATTGTTCGAGACTAAGCTTCAAATATTCGGGAACAATTTGTTATTGCATGGTGATACCCGTCCAGCATGCAAAACAAAGGACCGGTGCTGTCTTGGGGCGGGCAAAATCGTCCGGCAATTGGGAGGGCACCTGCGTCTTTCGTCGTTCGAGTCCCGCGGACAAAGCAAAGTGAGGGGTTGAAGAGGAGACAACTTACGTCGTTGGCCGCCTTTGGCAATATCAGGCAAAGTTGGGGGACCGACATCGTGAATCTTGTGGTTTGTGGTTTGTTGTTTGTTTGGGGGTGGAGGAGACGTTAAGAGGGTTGCGAACGAGGAGGAATAAGGGGGAGGAGAAAGCAAAACAAAGGAAAAGGCAGCGGACGTGAAACGTAAAATAAACTACTTCGAGGTTGGCGGCCGTTTGCTGGAGAGAAAATGGAAGGAGCGAGGGGGGGTAGTCTTGCGACAATAAAGAGCAGGACCCCATTAAACAATATAATACGGGCAAAATAAAATACGAAATAAAAACACCTCCCCCAAGCAGCGACCGCGACCTAGCCGGAAAAAGGAGAAGGTGTGAGAGACAAAACTTTGTTGGGACCTGACGACGTGCTCCGTGCTGTGTGCTCCTTGCATAGGTAGGGGTCGGCGGTATGCGCATAGTGGCTGGGCCTGGTCATGTCGCTTGGTGGCCTTACCGCTTGTGCTTTGTGCTCCTGTCCATCTCGTTTTTCCCTTGTTGCGGGCTAGTGGTCCTTTGGTCCAGGCCTGGTCTGTCACTGTTGGCCCCCCCAAAAATTGCCTGTCGTGGCGAGTTGCTTTTTCCTCGTTTCCCTCCTTGTTGTGCCTTTTTCGTCGCCTGTTGCCCTTTTTGGTGGGCTTTTTAGTGGATCGCACAGGGTCCTCGGCTCAAACCGGGGGCATAAGAGGTTGCGGCCCAAGCCGAACCAAGACGGGGTCCCAGCGCCCTGGCAATTGGCGGGCGCAAGAAAAGAAAAACGGGCAAAGAACCAAGAAGCCTGGGACATCGGGGGCGCATGCTAAAAGGAGCTAGAAAGCTAGAAGAACCCACGTGGGGCCTGTTATTCACTGACGTTGGGCCAATTACCCCTCTGTCCAGTAGAAACGGGAAAAGCCCGTCACGTGACGCGATAACGTAGAACACGCGCCATATATTGTCACTTCATGTCGTACACAGCGACAGACAGTGGCAGACTTTAACAGACCATCTCTACTTGTACATATGAAGAGGCCGTTGCGGATATTAAAGAAGAAGCCATCGTGTTACACGTTACACAAAGTAGTTTAAATTGTATTGATTGTTTAAACTTAGACCGAAAAAAATTGCCATCAACCTTTTGTTTCCCGTTTTTTAAACATATCTGGGCAAAATTCTATGGCAACCTTTTTTTCTAGTTTTGGAAAGACACAAAAGGCCTGAAAATAGATAAAAAATAGCAAACTCCGACTTGTAAAGACTCCCACTATCCGACATGTATATACAAAGCGCAGACGAGTCTACGCATTCACAAATGCAGACATGTTTTCAGACGAGAGAAGCAGATGCGCAATGACGAAGGTTGAGGGGAGGGAATGCAACAAGTGACTAGTTTTACTCGCAGCCAGCGTCGTCGTACTTGGCGTTATGGGTGGCATGGCATGGAGAGAGTTATGAATGTTTTGATAATGGGCATGGAGGCACCAATATAAAAAAAAAACAGAAAAACCACAGAAAAAACTTACCGGCCAGAGGGGTCGGTCTGCTTGGACCACGCTCGGCGTCCACCGCATAACGGTCGAGGCGCAGTGAGCGGGGAAGTGCTCGTCGAACATCAGGCGGTACCAGTAACTATGTTGTGTCAGTTGTTGGTCAGGCACAGGCAAATAGGGCAAAAGCAAAAGGGAAGTCAACATACGCCTCCTTGGTGTCCGGAATGTCGTCGCCCCACTCCGGCTTGGGGTTCTTCATCATCTCGTTAGTGAACCTGGATCTCGGCGTTGTCCTTGAGCGCGTCAATCCACCCGTAGCCGACACCGTCCGAGAACTGCTCCTTCTGGCGCCAGAGGATGTTTTCCGGCAGGTACGCTCGGCGGGTCGGGTTCGTCCGAGGTGTCAAAAGCCTTGCGCAGGATGTACTTCTCAATGCGGTCCTTGGTGATCATCTTCTCGGTGGGGTCAATGTTCATGGCAGGACCTCGAGGAACTCCTTGTCCAGGAAGGGCACACGGGCCTCCAAGACCCCAGGCCGAGGTCGACTTGTTGGCGCGCAGGCAGTCAGCCAGGTGCAGGTTCTTGACACGAGCGGACAGTCTCGTCGTGGAACGACTCGCGGTCGGGTGCGGCGTGGAAGTACAGGTAGCCGCCAAAGATCTCGTCGGAACCCTCGCCACTGAGCACCATCTTGATGCCCATGGCCTTGATCTTGCGCGACAACAGGTACATGGGGTCGGGGCGCGGATGGTGGTGACGTCGTACGTCTCGAGGTGGTAGATGACGTCCGAGAGGGCGTTGAGACCGTCCTCAATGGTGACGTCATGACGTGGTGCTTGGTGCCGAGGAACTTGGCAACCTCGAGGGCAGCCTTGTTGTCGGGCGAGCCGGGCAGGCCAATCGAAAACGAGTTGAGCTGGGGTAGGTAGGTGACCGTGGACAGCTTGTTGTCGTCGTCAATGCCGACAAGGCCCTCGCCAATGCCATGTTGTCCTTGTTGTCGGCCGAGGGGGCGCCAAACGACGCCGGCTCGTCGTTGCCGCTGGCCTCCGCGAGCTCTCTCATACGGGCGTCTCGCGCTGGGCAATAGAGGCAACCAGGGAGGAGTCGAGGGCCACCCGACAGCAGAACACCGTAGGGCACCTCGGCCATGAGCCGTTTCCGGACGGAGCGCTCGAGCGTCTCACGGATGAGCGTCAGGTCCAGGGGCGTGCTGGGCACGCGCTTGGGGTCCCACCAGGTAGGCTGGAAGTAGCGCGTGCACTCATTGGTCAGGCTGTCGTAGGACGTGGCCGGGGGGGAAAACTCGATCTTGTCGCAGACGGGGTGCATGCACTTGAGCTCGGAGCCAAAGTACGTGGTGCCCGGGCCTGCTCGGACGACCAGCCCTGGTAGAAGGTGGGTGATTACCGGATGGGGTCACCGAGCGGCTATTGTGCGGTCCAGCTTTTTGTTCGTACAGGACGAACGAGAAGCATGCCGTCCAGGTACTTTGGGCGCGTCAATGCCGTAATCTCCATGTACAGGGGGATGATGACCTCGCAGTCCGAGGTGGTCTTGAGTGGTAGGGCGTCTTCAGGTTCTTGCGCAGAAGACGGTGGTTGTAGATCTCGCCGTTGACGGCGAGGACGATGCTCTCATCGGCGTTGGGTGAGCGGCTGGGCACCGCCTCTCTGCATATTGTGAGTATATGCCCTGACAAGTGGATTGTGGGATGCAACATACCAACACCGGACAATGCTGAGACGCTCATGGCACAGAACTGAGACTATGTTAGCAAGAGGACAAGATTATGAAGGGGGAGAGAGGTAGTGGTAGCCCTACTCGTATGTTGCAAATGACGTTGCCGCCTGTTGTTGCATTCTCGTCAGTACCAGTTCTACACATATCATCGCCTAGTTCGGGGGTATGGCGGCGCCGGAGCGCGGGGTCGGACAGCAAGGGCATACTCCAATCAGGGCGCGGTGGCGGATACTGTCAAGAAGAACAAGAGTGAGCAAGAAAACGGCAAGGTGAGGAGGAGAAGGGAGAGGAGGAGGCCTGAGGAAGTACTTACGCCTTGGGAGCCGAAGCGCCTGCGGCTTGAATTTTTGGACGTCGGGGTGACTATCTAAGGTCAGTAACATGGCCACAACGCCCAATTGGAAAATATAGTGTCTTGAACAAGGGCACGAAAGCGTCAATGGAGCTTTGTTGAGCCTATCGAAGGCCGTGGGGTGGCCCGCGACTCGAAACCCCGCGCAAAGTGTGACTCAAGGCGCCCATGCCCGCGATGGCACCAAAATGAAGCCCCCAAATTGTAACAAAATGACGATGCTTGACGTACCGGTGACAAGCAAAGATGCCACACATTTTGACGAGCTCTTTCTGCTTGGGATATGGAGTGTTTTCCAGAAAGTGCTTGAGGTTCTTGATAAAGGCTCTGGTTCCTCTGGCGTGGGTGTTGTGTTAGTCACAGGGGCGGGTGCTCGTTTTCTATATACTTCGCCCGGGGATAGCCGAAGAATTGGGAAAACTCAAGGAAACTTCGAACGAAGAAGAGGGAGGGCGGGAGTGAGAGATAAGATGCGTGCAGGACGTAGCAGTCGGTTTCGGACCCCACGCAGCAAAACGAGGTGGGGGTCAGGAGGGCAGGGTTCTGCGTGTGGGCAGCGCGGTGGTCTGGCGATGTGTTGAAGGACAGAAAACAAGAAGGTGCAAGCAGTGCAAGAGACTTGATAGAGACGCAAGAGGTTGTGGTGTCATAAATGGCTGGACGAGCAAAAATGCCTGCAGCGCTGTTCTCTAGGGCCTTTATTTTGTCACAGCACTATTATTTTCGGTCTTTTTTCGCTTTTTTTTTCTCTCTCGCGACGCTCTTTCCTCAGCCGTCAAGAAAGTGTGGCTACTCTGACTAGTGCAGCTGCCGCCACACCAAAGACGGCTATAGATGGCATGGAGTGAATGACTCTTCACCTCGATTTTTTTCTGCTCCCCCTGCGCGATACGAAGGGTCCAGTGTTAGTTTGGCATCGCGTTTCGCCAGGCCCCTCCTTTTTTTCTCTCTGTTGCCCCTCCCTTTTTGGGACATTCTGCGCTCGCCCCTGCCAAAACTGCGGACCTACTAGCCGAGCGCGATTGCAACCGGTCGCTCTGGCCTTCTCTGGGTCCTAACAGCGCCCGGTGACTCCTTCTGTTCGAGGTAAGATACAGCTGTGTCTCCTGGCGCGCTCCTTCCGTCTTTGTTTGAAGGGGATGGACTCTGCAATGCGATTTTTGGAGAAATCGGGACCCAAAAAAAAAGTTTGATAGAGAAGAGAGCTAGTGACGGGATTTCAATCTGTTGCGCTCCTATTTGCTGCCGGTATCGGCTGAGCCGCTAATTGGCCCACGTCTGGCTCGCTTGCTTCTTATTACTTACGTTTTACAGCATTGCAGTTGACGACGAAACTCGAAAGCGTGGGCGGCTTCTGACATGCCGTCGCATATTGACGGCCAAAGAGGGTTTCTTTTTTTTTAAAAAAACAAATTAAGAGAGATACCTCACCACTGCAATTTTAAAATTCTGGGAAGGTGGCGCATGCCGCTCTTGAGGAAGGCGCGAAAGGTCATAACCACATGGTATGACATCTCTTTCCCCGTCCTTGTGTCCCGTCTGTGGACAGCTCCAAGGTCAGATACTGAGATCACTTACACCAGATAAGGCTCTGCAGAGCGATTGGGTCATGCATGATGCAGCATGCCACAACGCAGCGCAAATGCACAGAGAGCTCCGCAGCAGCCGCAATGTACATACCGCAATTGAACCGATAGCATTAAAAAGAAAAAAGAAAAAGAAAACCAGACTCAGCACCCCTGTCCAGGCCATACAACCTCGCCCGCAGGGAATGGATCACACGAGCTCCATTTTCCAGCCATGTGAGCTCAAGTGACGCTGGGCAGAGGACTGCGTAAACACTGCAGCATGGGGGCTTGCTTAGAGAACGTGGGGAAGGGAGGCCATGTTCATTACCGCGCCCTGGTCTTATGTACCTGTACGGAGTACAAACCGCATCGGGCTTGCTGCTGGTATCTTCTGAGGCATTTCTATCATCTAGCCTACGACGGGTAAAAGTGAGCTCTTTTTGTTCCGATGAAAGTAAAGAAAGAAACCCCCAAAAAGCTCCCGGGGAGGGGGCGGGGGGACAGTACAATACAACTCATCAAACGTCCAGGTTATTAAAGCCCATGAGGGCTGGGCAAGCCAGACTCCTGATATGAACTTATTTATTTTACAAAAAGAGATGGTCTCTTTATTTTTATGAAAGTATGTATATGGTATCCATCTTTATCCGTTCCATGGCCTCCGCCCATTGAAGTGAAAAAGAAAATAAACTCCCACGTCGCCTTGACCCTGCGCTGTGTGGTAAAATACATGTGCAATGCCTCTCCAGAAAGAGAAGTCGGGAAAGATACAAATAAAAGCAGAATAAACAGTAAAAAAATGATCAGCAAACAAAGAAAAGGAAATCAGAAAAAAAATCAAACATCGAGACCCAGATTCTAGCAACCACTTTTTTAAGGCCACGCCATCCCCCCGTCGCGCCTGGATAGTATCTCCTGAAGCCTCAAACCCTCAAGGAGCAGGATGGTCGTGCACGACACGGCGAATCCGCCGCTCGTACTCGGCCTTGTCCTTCTTGTAGAGGTTGTAGGCATCGGCCTGGGCCGGCGAGTCGGGTTGGGGTCGTCGAGCAGGTCCTGGATTCCCAGGGCAATCTGCTTGATCGTGATAGCCGGTTTCCAAGCCTCGTCCTCGTTGAGAATGGACAAACAGATGGTGCCGGACGGGTAGACGTTGGGGTGGAACAAGGGCGGGACGAATTTGCCTGGAGTCAACGCAGAGTTAGTTTTCTGCCGGCAGGTCCAAAATGGTACGTCCAGCTTGAGAGGTCGGATAAACTTACACTTTGGCGGCTTCGTCGGGTATTCTGCAGATGTCGACAAACACGGGGTCGCAAGTTAGCCACTGCCACAGCGCAAACGGCAACATATACGTCCCAAATATCAGTCGCTCTTGCTAGGCACACTCACCGTCGGGGAACGTCATGGTAAGCTTGAACATGCCACCCTCCCAGATCGTCTTCTCCTTGCCTGGGATACCGCACTCCCACACTTTGAGATCGAGGAACACTTGTGCGTTGCGTACTGGCTTCGCCGTAGAAGCCAAAGGGGTGGTCCTTTGCGCCACAGCTTACTAGAAAAAAGTTTGTCAAATACGGAAACGAGACTTCGAGGTCCCACTATGGAACTAGGGGCTTCAAACGTACCGCTCCTCCTGGAGCCGATTCTGACACAGAGACATGACTACAACGGGGTCGCTGCACGTTTATCGGCGAGTACGAGCAGTCGTGGGAGAGGTGGGAGAAGGCAGTGAGCCAGTGCGGAGGCCGTAAGGTCGGGGTGGGCGAGCGTGGGCGCAATCTGTGGGCGCAAAGCGTGGGTGATATCGAAAGACGAGAAACGAGGGGGTCGTGAGAGGAAAGGAAAGCTGGACAGAAGCTTCGCAAGGCTGTATGCAGATTCTTGAGCTAGCTGTTTCGAGTGGGCGTGCAGGTCAGCAGAAGTTCTGAGCACGTAACAAGAGAGACGCGCCGCCCGTAGAGGTCGGCGCGTGACGAGGTGAACAATGGAGAGGCACAAGACGAAAGGGAGAACGGAAAGACGGGCAGGTTTTAAGAAGAGGACGAGAAGCATTTTGTGCTTGCGTGAGCGAAAGGGAGAGAGGATCGCATACCAAGAAGTAAGCCGGTCGGACTGGGGCGGGTTTGCAGCAGAAAAGGGAGTGAAGTGACGATAATAAAAGGCTGAAAGTGTGGTGATGACGCCTATTTCGCGATTTGCGATTCACATTCACGGCGGTCGTTCCTGCGGGTGGAAAATGACTAATCAGTGTTAAATATTATGTCAGCTATCTTTTAGGCCCTTTGCGCCCTGTGTGGACCTGGGCAGCGGTGTCAACAGGGGTAGCAGGGGAAAAAAGTGGAGAGCGATGCTCCTTCCCGAATTCAAGAGGAACAGGAGGCAGCTTGTGAAAGACCGAGGGCCAAAAAAGGCCACTATTAAAACTGGAAAATAACATCGCCAAACACAGGTCGGTGGGTTGTTTTTTTTTGCAGTACTTGCTTCCTTTGCGAACGACAGGGACTTGCTATTCTTTCTGTTTGCGCTTCCATCGAAAGTCGCCTCCACCAGCAATATCCAAAGCGCACAGCCCCCGCCCCCAAAAGAGCATCCATAGCTTGGCACAGTCCGCGGCCGTATTGATCCAGCGGCAGCTTTGTCGACGACCTTGCCTTTCGAATCGAGAGCAACAGACAACCTCACAATGGACGACACGATGAAGGTGGACGTACCTGTAGTGGTGGCGGAAGCGACCACCGCAGAAGCGAAGCAGGAGGAGAGCAAGCCGGTTGAGACCAGGTCGGAGGGAGGTCAAGGCGGCAGAGACGACGAACACAGCACCAGCAGAAGAGGCAAATACAGGAGAGACGATAACACCTGCTGCCACATCTGCGCCACCTGCGGCTGATGTCGACGACGCAATGGAGGATGTGCCAGACCGGACGAGGGATGACCTCGATGATCTGGATGGTAAGCGAAAGCGCGGATGGGCCCTCTTTTCCCGATTCCAAGAACTCCATACTGCCACCGTGTAGATCTTCTCGACGACTTTTCAGCAGCAAGATCGACTCCAAGGCTCCTGCTACTGCCGCCCCAGCAGCCGCTGCTGCCGCTCCGCCGGCAATCCCCGCGCCTGCACTGCCGCCCGGTATCGAAGACGATGCGGATATGGAGGCCTGTTGAACGACGAGGACTTTGCAAAACAGCTGGCAGGCTGGCATGGCTGACCTTATTGGCGAGATTGAGAAATCGGTAGGTTGCGACGGGCCTTTCACATGAATGAGTACTAGCGAGACAACAACTGACGGCATATCCCCCCTCTTCCTAGCCTGATGTCCAAGCACAGTTTGAGAGCTTGTTCAAGGAGTTTGGTGTGGCCGCCGATGGCTCAGGCGGTAACATGGATCTGGCAGCGGCGGCGGCGGCTGCAACAGGGCAGGTAGCGGCTGCACATGTAGCTGCTCAGACACACCGCCAACAAAAGCGGCACCAAAGGCTTCAGCGAGCTCATCCAAATCGGTACCTGCACCGGCGGCTGTTGGCGACGCCTCGTTCCAGGACACGATCCGCCGCACGATGGAGCGCATGCAGGCATCAGGCGACCAGGCGACCGCGGCGGCGGCTGCCGACTCGGAGAACACAGACGACATGCTGTCCGAGTTTATGAAGCAGTTGCAGTCGGGCGGCCTGGGCGGACCAGGTGGCGGCAACGAAGAGGACCTGACCAAGATGCTCATGGGCATGATGGAGGAGCTGACGAACAAGGAGATCCTGTACGAGCCAATGAAGGAGCTCGACGACAAGTTCCCGGCGTGGATGGAGGCGAACCGGAGCAAGACGAGCGCCGAGGATCTGAAGCGGTACGAGGAGCAGCAGGTGATTGTGCGCGAGATTGTCGCGCGTTTCGAGCTGCCGTCGTACTCGGACACAAACCCCGAGCACCGCGAGTACATTGCCGACCGCATGCAAAAGGTAAGTATTTGCTGGTGGTGATGGCTTTCCATTGCAGTAGGCGAATGTGTACTAACAACTCGTCCTTTTAGATGCAAGCCGCCGGTTCTCCGCCACCGGATCTGGTGGGCGACATGCCGAGTGCGCAGGAGGCATTGGCTGTTCCCGACGAGTCGTGCAATCAGCAATAGAAGACGGCAATACTAAATCTCGTGGATGAGATAAGTTATCGGGACTCTCTTAATTAGACGACGTATATTCTATTCTTGTCTATCGCAACATACCTTACAACCCTTGGACAGCCCGAAATAACTGGAAGAAACCCACAAATATATATTTATATACCCAACCATTTTCTGTACGGCCGGGACGAGGGAAAAAAAGAGAATTATATATATAAACCCGAACTTGTTGACCGCTAAATTGCAAAATGCAGACCGAAACGCCCAGCCGTATGGTTCCATGACCAATTCCCAAGACTCCACAACCATTTTTCGAAAAGAAGAAAAAAAGAAATAAGAAATAAGAAGAAAAAAAAACCTAAAACGATCCCATCTCCGTGTCTTCCTCTACTCCGGACAGGATCTCGTCGAATATAGCATCATAGTCCTCGTCGTCAGAGTACACTGTAGAGGCAGGCCTCTCGGGTGGCTGTACATGAACAAGGCCATCCGCTGGTTGGCCTGTAGCACTGTCTGCCTGCATGGACGCAATGAGAGCCTCCATCTCGGCCTCCTCTCCATGGCGAGAAGCTCAGCCATGCGCTCGTCCTCGGTTTCCCCATCCTCCTCGTTGGCCGCACGGTCGTAGTACATGCCACGCTGTTGTGCCGACGCGCATGGTCTGTATCCATGTTGCTGTCGAGGCTGTCGCCGTGCCCATAAAAGGACGGCATAGACGACGAAGATTCCTGCGACAAGGACGGCGACGCCATCCAGTCCTCGGCATCCTCAATGTCCTGCTCGGTGAGCATGCTCATGACGTCCGACTCGCGCGCTTGCCGGAGCTCGCGCTCCAACGACCACCACTCGAGTTTTTTGCAGCTGGCCAGCGTTAGCAAGTCACACAGAAATTGGCCACAAAATATTATGTCGCTAGCTCAGAAACGTACCTCTTGCTCAAAGTTACGGCGGTCCCAGTTGCGGTCGTCGGCGCGCTGGCGGACATTGCGCAGGAAGAGGGTCCGCCGTGTCTGCTGGGCGCATCGCGCGACTGCTGGCCCCGCGGCACGGGCTTTGTTGGCCGCGCGGCAAAGCGGAACTTGGGCCCCTTGTTTGCATTGTTTGCATCGCCGTTGAAGTTGAAGATGGGCGGCTGCTGCTGCTGCTGCTGTGACGTCTGTGCGTTCATGTCCGGCAAGCTCGTTATCGAGGACCCAAACACCAATGGTGCAGATGAAGAGGGTTGAATGGGCGAAGATTGAGTGTCGAGCTGCGAGTACATCATGTGCGAGGCGGACGCCGGCGGCGAGAATGCCCGGATGGGTGAAGACGAGAGTGGCGACGGCCGCGAGGGGCGGAAGGGAGGATGCAAAGGCTGCCGGCATCATCCGCAGACGGTCGGGCGAGCCGGGCCAGGGCCGAACGACGGCGGCATCATCACGGCGGCGAACATGTTGGCAGGCTTTGCAGAAGCAGATGTCTCGGCTGGCGTCCCGACAGGCGAATCGTGGCTGTCGATGACGGCTCTTTGTGAGGAGAGATCTTGTCGTTGTCCAGTGTGACCTCGAGATTGGATTTAATTGCGCGACGACAGTATAAATGGTGATTGAAGTAGCGAGCTCGGCGTCGCTGAAATAAATGGCGAGAGGCTGGTAAGACAATCAATAGTGGGAGATTGTATGGAATGCAGGTGTCAATGAATAAACGTTGAGTGTGGATGGGGAGAGAGAGGCGTAAAGTGGTGGACATGGCGAGGGCAAATTGTCGCGGTTGCCGGCACGCGCTGTGTCGCCTGGCTTAATTGGGACGCATTTTTGGCCGAGGACGCGGCGGTGCTGGGACACGTCGAGAGCGTGGTCACGTGCAGGCACTTTGTTTGGATGGGCAGGGGCGCTGAAGTAGCGGTATTTATGGCAAAACCCCGCTGTGGGCTCCGATCCTGCCCGGGTCACAAGCCAAAAAAGAAAAAAAAGCTAATAACAAGTTTACAGTGGCGACTCAGGGCCTTCCCAACATTTAGCGGCAGCCAGAGCCAACATTAACGAACAGCGCATTAACAAGCGCAAAATATCAAGCCGACAACAGACGTCAGTCGATCAAGGCCAATATTTTTCCGCTTCCGACTTTGACCTTGACAGTCTCGCGATACCTTTTCGCAACCGGTCTCGTTCACAACATAGTCCGACACATTCAGCCTCGCGACAGAAACAATGGGGGTATTTTACTGAACACCTTCTCCCTATCTTTTTTCCTTTCCTCTCTCGGCCTCTCCCGCCACTTTTTGTTTTCTCTCTTCCCACTCTCCTCGATCGCCAACGATAACAATGAGGGTCAGCTTTGTGCAACCTGCGGCCGTGGCGTCTCTGGCCGGTTGCAGTCGGTCGCCAGGCTTCCATCCCAATGCTGCCGTCGCAGAAGCTGGGCTTGTGCCAAGTGCCGGCGAAGCCAATGGGCCGGACGACGGTACATCCTCCGGCTTCCGCTTCTCTTCGAGCTCGGCCAACTCCAGCCGCACAGTTCCTCCGCCGCCACGCTCGTCGCGCAGCCGACGGACCGTCCTCCTGGCAGCCAGCGGTGGTGCAGCAACGGCAACCATCCTCGCATTCACAGACGACATCAAGCAGAGCTACGAGACTGTCGAGCGGACGGGGCGCGTGGCTGCAGCCCTCGTCTGTGTATCAACGAGTACGTAAGACAGCAGGACAGCAGGACAACAGAAAGCATTGAATCAGCAGCAAAGTATGGACGGCACTAAGCTAACGTGGACGCAGCTACCGCAAAACCCTCGGCCAGCGAGATCAGGCTCGACGATGCAGCCGAGCAGGGCGAGATCCTCAAGGCCTGCCACAAACGCTGTGCAATTGCGGACGCTGCGTGTGCTCGAGAAGAACGGCGGGATCTTTATCAAGCTCGGACAGCATCTGGTGCGTTTATATCCTGCAGCCCACGCCAAGCCAACCGCAACATCCAAGAAGACGAGTTACCGCTAACACGGCGTTTCAGAGCGGATGAACTACCTGCTCCCGCTCGAGTGGACCACGACCTTTATCCCGCTGCAGGACGCTGCCCTGTGTCCTCCTTCGCCTCCATTGAGCAAAATGTACCGCGCCGACATCCGGCTGCGACCTCTGGGACTACTTCTCCGAGTTCTCTGAGGAGCCCATTGGCGCCGCGTCGCTCGCGCAGGTGCATCTGGCAACGATCCGCGAAACGGGCCAGCAGGTCGCCGTCAAGGTGCAGCCCCCAGCCTCGCGCAGTGGGCACGCTCGACATGGCACTGACGTCGTTTCACATTCTCGACCCTCAAAGCGCTTCTTCCCGAATACGACCTCGAGTGGCTGTCGTCGAAATGGAGCTGTCGCTGCCGCAGGAGCTCGACTTTGCCCTCGAGGGCAAGAATGCGCAGCGCACACGCAGGCGCACTTCGCTGCCATGCCCCAGCTGCCGCTTGTCGTGCCCGACGTCATCTGGGGCCAGGAGCGCATCCTGGTTATGGCGCGCGAGGTTGGCCACCGCCTCGACGATCTGGCCTACCTCGACGCCAACGGCATCGACCGCGACGAAGTCTCGGCCGCCCTGGCGCACATCTTCAACGAGATGATCTTTGGCGACGGCGCGCCGCTGCACTGTGACCCCCACGGTGGCAACCTGGCCGTGCGCGTGCGGGCGCCCTCGGGCAGCCTGCTCACGCGCTTTGCTGCGCCGCCTGCCCTGGCGCAACCATGACAACTTTGACAGTTATTCTGTAACGACCACGGCCTGTACCGCGACATCCCGTCGCCTGCGTCGGTCGTACGCCAAGATGTGGCTGGCCGTGCTCAACGGCGACATGAAGCGCATGCAGCAGTATGCGCACGAGGTCGCCGGCGTCGACGAGAAGTCGTTCCCGCTGTTTTGCGTCCGCCATTACCGGCCGCGACTACAGCGTGCTGGCGTCCGCGTCGATTATGAAGCCGCGCACCTCGGGCGAAAAGGACAACATCAGCGGCCAGCTGCAAGACGGCCTGCTGGCGGACCTGGTTGCAGCTGCTCGGCAAGGTGCCGCGCATTATCCTGCTGATCCTCAAGACCAACGACCTGACGCGCAGCCTCGACGAGGGCCTGCAGACCAAGCAGGGCCCCAATCCGGTCCGTTCCTCATCATGGCACAGTACTGTCTGCGGACCGTCTTTTACGAGCAGGTGGACGGTCCCGCGAGCAGTACGGCTCCCTTTGGCGCCCGTCCAGCTTTGTCGGCTGCTGGGCGCATACGTGCAGTACCTCCAGGCAGCGCCAAGCTCGGGCGTTTGAGCTGTGGCTGCGGGGGCGGCGGCTTGTTGGTCTGCAAAATGATTTTTCGATTGGTTTTATAGACATAGACGCGATGGGGAGGGAGGGCTTGAAAGGGCTTCCTTGTACGATTTACGATAATGGTAATTTATCTCACTGCGCTCGCTGCATTTCAAGCCATACATATAATAAACATGGTTCTGCATATCATATGCGTTGTTTGTCCAAGCATTTTTTGCCACAAGAAACATTTATCGAAAATAAGAAATTGGAAATGAAGTTGGCCGCAAAAATAACAAATAAATAATTGGACAGATGATATAAAAAATAAATAAAAAGACTGACAAAAAAACACCCAAAACCTTTTAAACATTAAATGACAAGATTCCCAAAGACTCCAAATGCACCCCACAGTGTCCACACTTTTCCGTCTTTCTACTCTGCCGATTTCTTGCCAGCACGCCGTCCGCGGCCGAGCCGCCTCCGCCGCCGCCGGCGGTTCAGCACCTCACGCACCCAGTTCCGACATGGTGAAGCCCCAGTGGCCGGCCACCAGAGCGCCGCTCAGCACGTTGACAATCTTGAGCAAAAACAAAAGAATGCCCGTCGCGCGACTCGACAATGTTGAGCAGCATGGGCTCAATGTCGTACTTGAAAAGATACCGGGATGTTGCGCTCGTCAATCTCGGCGCTCTGCTCCGTCACAGCGTACTGGTTGGTGAAGATGGCACGCGCGCGCGGGCGGCCGGGCTGGCCAACGCTGTTAGACGGTGGGCACGACGGACATGAAATACTGGAAGCGGTGGGAAGTGCGCCGAGGCGCCGTTGACGGTCTGGTCGAGAGGGTTGACAAGGGACGGGTAAAAGGAGACCAAACGAGAGCTCGTTGACAATGTGCGAAAAGTTGAAGGCTGTCATGTTAGGTGGGCGTGAAAAAAAAGAACAAAAGGAAAGAAGGAAAAGAACACAGAACATGCAGAGAAAGCAAACGTACAGTTTGTGGTCCAGGTGCTCGCCCATGGCCATGTAGCCGTGGCCACGCGCCGTGATGTGGAAATCGCCTTGCACCTTGTTCAGGTCAGGCTGCCGTAGATGCGGCAACGTGTCGCCCCGGCCGTTGGCGCTCGACGGCAGCTTCGGCGTCTTACCCCAGCGCGCGCGGCCGCCGGCCCAGCGCCACAATGTCGTGCACCGTGCTCCTCGCCAAAGCCCTCCTCGTGCGCAGCGTCGTCCACCCCTCGCCCGTCACCAGGCGGCCCTGCGTGTCGCGGCCCAGCCGGTGGTTGCCGCGGTGGTCTACCCACTGCTGCCATGTCGTCGGGTCGCGTTGCAGCAGTGATGCCGCCAGGATGCGGTCGCCGGCGGCATCCTGGACGTTGATGTGCAGGTCGTCGCACTGCATCTTGACGAGGATGTCGAGGTTGATCTGCATCGTGCGGCCGACGCCCTTTCGACGGCAAACGTGTGCTCCTCGGTGCCCGACCACCAGCGCGCCAGCTCCGACCAGAACAGAATCAGCGACACGACGATCATGGCCACCGTCCACTTGCCGCCGCCGATGTCCGCTGCACATACTGTGGCTTCGACTTGGCTGTTTTTGCAACGGGTCCTGTTAGTGGCTGCCCCCTCTCCTCCCCATGACTGTCCGGATTTCTCAATTCTCCTCGTGGCCATTAACATACGGAATGCATCGAATGCGCTGACAATGCTGCTGCCCGGCTTGGGCCCGAACGCATCGTCGTCCAGGTTCTGCTTCTCGTTGTAGCCGCCGTTGTAGCCGCCGTTGTAGGCGTCGTAGCCGTTCATCATCGTCGTTTCGGATTCCGGTTCTCGGGACAAGGACTCGATCGATCAATGCTTTCGGTGTCGGTTTGCTCGTCGAGTCTTTCTCTTTCAAGGGGCCGTCGGCGATCCTCTACTGCATGTTCTTGAAATGGTCGGCCGACGGGGCGAATTTCTCGTGATCGAGATGCAGGTCAGGCTTTGGTCGAGGGAGGATGCCAATGCCAATTGAAACCGAGCAGATGTTCCAGCTGGATCTGGCCAAAAGTATTTGCGCACCTGGGATGCGATGCCAAACAAGGTCGGCCGGTTTTGCTGTTGGCTCGTTGGCTCGTTTGGCGATTGAAAGGACAGCTCAGCCGAAAGTCAGACGCAAAGCCATTGTGCATTCGACAGCACGTTTCTGCACGCATTTAAACTGGGCCCTTGCCCGTTTTGGGCCAGGCTCCTTTCTCCCCCTGGCGAGCCAATATTCACGGCCAATAACAGCAGGCGGCGCCAGGCGGCATGGACCCCTGTCGGATGTGGCTAATTTTGGAGAGGGAAAGGCTGACACTGTAGGCCTAGTTAGGTCTTCGTTGCGTCCCGCGTGCTCAAGATTGAACTGTAAGTGACCCACCCTACTTTTGGGCCACCCCCCTTTTAGGCCACCATATAGAAAAAAAAACCAAAAAAACAAGCAAAACTTCAAAAAATCATAAAAAAACCACTTTTCATTGGAAAATATGTGCTATGGCTCTTCTGCTTCCTCTTCTTCGCTGCTATCATCCAATAAATCCACTACTTCGCCTGCCGCTATTTTCGCCTTCTGGATGTGCCAGACAGTAGCGAATTTTAAATTTAGGCTTATTATTACCTTTTTCTTTTTTGTTGGTTGTAGAGAGTTAACTTTTACTTTTAGAGCTTTAATTTTACGCTTTAAAAGTATATTTTCATAGATCTTTTCATCGTAGCCTTTTCGAAGCTTTTAAAAAAAATTTCGTTGCGTAGATATAGGTTGGTTTTATTATTAAAATTTGTTGACTTGAATGGCCAGATCGCGAGACTTTCTAAGAGTCGACCACACCACCGTAAAAGGTTAAAAAGTAATATTAAAGAAAACTTTTAACGAGTTAAATATAATAATATTTAAATTATTTAATATAAATAACGCGTTATTAAATAAAAGTATAAAAAGGCTGGTTTAATAATTTTAATTCGTTAATTAATTAAAGACCGGCCGAAAATTAACTACTTTTATAATTTTTAATTATAATTATACTCTCTTATATATTAAAATAATATTTTAAAAAGGCTCTTTTATTAATAAATACTTTTTTTTCGTTTATAATATTTTTTTTATCTTTTTTCGAAAAACTGTTTTTAATAACGAGAAAATAATTAAATTTAAAATTAAAGGACGTAAGAGGCGTGTGCAGGTAAAAAAAGAAGAAAAATATTATTTTTAAAATAAAGACGTATAAATTTATTTGATTCGTAATTGTTATAACCGTTAATAATTAATAAACGAACGTTTTATAACCGAGAAAAAAAAGAATAAAATAAAAATATATAAAAAATATTATAACGTTATATTATTTATTTAACCGTTTTTTATTATATCGAATTATTAAGATTTAAATTTATTTAAATTATTTAAAAATTATTATTATTAAATTAATTTATTTTTAAAATAATAAAAGGAGGGAGTGATTTATTTATTAAAAAAATATATTCGATTATAAAGGTTTAAGAGCGTTGGCCGACGTGTTTTTTCCGAATTTTCGTTTTCGTAATAATCTTTAAAACATAAAAAATATTTTTTTAACTAAAAAAAACTTAGTCTCGTTTATATTCTATTTATTTTTAAGCCGAATGGTTTATATTTTTAAGATATATAATCGACGAAATTAAATTTAATACGTTAATAAACGCCCCGTTAACCCTTTTCGTATCGATAAATTTACTCCTTTACACTTTTATTAATAGATTTCGATGTAAAAAAACTATTATTTAGTTTTTTCCGAGTATAAAAGGTTAATCGGAAAGTTTAAAAAAACTAACGGTAATTATTTTAACTTATATATACGTAAAAAGTAGATTTAAAACTTTTTAAATATAAATCTAGCCTATCAACTATTACTCTTATATTATCGAAAGCTTTTAATATACTTTAAACGCGAGATAACGCGGTTATATACCTTTAACGCGGTTTTAAAGTGTAGATCGCGGAATTCCGTAGATGGAGGAGGCTTTTCGTGAAGAGAGGCCGTGTGCCATGGCGCCAAGCGCCGCAACGAGATTTTCTTCGGTATACTCGCGCATTATCTAAAAAAGAAGGCTGTTAGAAAAAATGGTGGTTGTGCGATTTTTTTTGAATTACTTACAATTTTTTGAAGCTTCGCGTTGTTTTTTAAATGTGTATGTGGCAAGGGAGAAGTGGTGGCCCAAAAGGGGGGGTGGCCCAAAAGTAGGGTGGGTCACTTACTTTGACAGTCGGACTGATTGATTTTGATCCATCTTTATTTGTCGACCTGGATTTGATGCCAGATTCAAACCAAAAAGTGCTATAACAAGCAGACCGGCGGTGAGAAACAACAACAGGCCTCATCTCACTCACGCCGCAAAGGCAATCCAGTCTTGTCTTACATAGACATCTCTAACTTTCTCGTTTTGCTCCGCACAAGTCATTTCCGTTTTATTTGCTGCGTGTGTATATTCTCATAAAGCGTTTCCTATGCATTGCATTATAATCAAACGCTCCCAGCCCGTTTTGCCCACCCATCCGCCAAAAAAACACCATGCCGCCAGAAATCAATACAGCTCAATGATTCTCTCATGCTGGTCTAACGACGCCATCGCAGCCATTTCGGCCCTCTTGACGGCGGTATATCGCTCAACGACGTCGCGGCCAACGAGGCGCACTAGGTCTTCGTCACCCTCCAGGGCCCTCAATGCGCTTTCCAGGTTGGCCGGCAGCATCTGCACGATGCCCAGTGCATGTCTTTGTGATGGCGTCAGACTGGCCGGGTCGTCACTGCAGTCGCCCCATGTGAGCTTCCTGTTATAGACAATGCCAGACAAGCCGGCGAGGAGCACGGCTGCCAAAGCGATAAACGGGTTGGCGAGGCCGTCAAAGCACTTCATCTCCCAGTGGCTGCCATCGACCTTGCGCAGCGGCACCTCACGATTCTGCGTGCCCCACGCCACCCACCGGCCGCCGGCCCACGCACTGTCGACGACTCGTTCGTAGCTGGCCGGGTTGCTGTAGGTAAATGCCGCGAGGGCCGGCAGATGCGCGAGGATGCCGGCGTAGAATTGCTCGTAAATCGTCTTGTCGTTTTTGTCGGCGTTGGACGACGCCAGCGACATGTGCACGTGCGATGCGGTGCCGCAAGCCTGCGGAAACGGCTTGGGGTGCAGTGTAAACTTGTAGCCAGCCTCCGTGGCTCGGTGGGCGATGATCTCACGCGCATGCAACAGATTGTCGACTGCCTCGAGCGGTGGCTTGGCCGGCATGACAAGCTCAAACTGGCCGGGTGCGCTCTCTGCATGCACCTGCTCGACTTCGATGCCTGCATTGTCTAGATCGTTGACGACATCGCGTAGGAGCGAGGCAAGGCCGGGTCGACGTAGAATCGGCTAGTCGACCATGCGTGCCCGTCGTTGCGTAGCATTTGGAAGCGAGAGCCGCCAGGCGCCGTGTCTTTGGCTGCAAGCCCGGTCCTTTGTAGCAGCAGAAACTCAATCTCAAAACCAATGAGATGGGTGATGCCTTCGACGGCCGAAAGATCAATGGCACGGATCAGTTGCGCCCTGGGACAAAGTGCGACGCGCGAACCATCCTTCTCGTGAAACTCGCCGTTCATACTGAAGTGGCTCTCGACTGGGCCCACTTTCAAGGAAGAAAAGTCGGGGTGAAGCCGATACTCGCCCGTCGCCGTCACGCCCGGCACTGTCGTGTCATTCTGAAGCAGCCCCAGGGCGGCTTTTGTGATGCCAATGTTCGACTGTCTTGTTGGCGCGGATGAGGCGATCGAAGCGTCGGAAAGGGACCATACGCATGCGCGGCAATGCAGTGTAGTCAAGCCAGGAGATGCGAACAAAGTCCGCTGCAGGCCTGTCGCGCATAAAGGCGCTCCACACGGCGCTGTCGGAAGGCCGATTCGGATGTGGTTTGGCTCCCTCGCCGATAACGTGGGTTTCGAGTTCGGCACCGCCAGAGCTCGAGAAGAGCTCGAGCCCAAGACCGTAGACAGTGTTGGCGTTCTTGAAGAAGATGGCCTGGACGAGCTGTACAGCTGACTGCCAGGTAAGGTGACCGTTGCGAACAAAATCGCAGATGACCTGAGTCTGCGTTAGTATTCATTTAGGCAAGAAGCAGATTCACGCAGCACGTAACGTAAAACGTACTGTTTCGAGAACCTCTCGAACCTGGAGGACGGCGAGAAGATATGTTTCCGGGAACCAATGTCCGTCTGTACTCCACATCACCTTGGACCAAGGACACAGCTCAAACGTCTCGCGTATGATGGCTTCCTGCCCGTGGCGGCCAACGATCGGGAACACCTCGCCGATATCCACGTATACATTGGCATATACAGTAGCTAGATACGCAGTGTCACGAACGTAGGGGTAACCAGAGTGCAGCAGCACAATGGGAACTGTCGAGTAGGTGCGGATGAATTCCTGAAGGTGTGCGGGCGACGACTTTGTCAGGGTAATGTCGTTGTCACCGAGGCCCGTATGAAATTGAATGGGCTTCTTGTGCTGGGCAGGGCTGTCTCTGATATGTACAGCAGCACGGTGGACAAAGAGCTCATTGAGGCCGACGTGCTGGCAGCCGGCGGAAGCGCTGGCCAGAGGCGGAATAGTTGGTGACGATGTCTGAAAACGATTCGCGTGCGGCGGCGATATTCACAACCCGGGGCACACCCAGCCCCGTGCGGTAGCAAATGACAGACTTGAAACCGACAACATTGGGATCGGATAGGGCTTGCTTCATGTGCGTGTCAAACTCCTCGAGCATGTGGTCAAAGACGTTGTCGAGTGGCTGCACGTCGTCAAAAGCCGCACAGTGTCTGTTGATGATCTCTGCCGCCACGGCCTCGATGCGGACAATGCGGCGGCATTTTGAGCGTGTGAAGCTGTCGTGCCGAGAGAAGTCAAAGACATCGTCCTCATTGTCGAGGCCGTCATCGAGCAAAATCGTTTGCAAGCCGCCAAGGCATTGAGTGACCCAAGCATCGTAATCGTCACTCCGGCGCTCATCAACCGCGGTCACTATCGACTCCCATGAGGCATTGCAGCCTAGAACAGTGGATAGCTGCTGAATGGCACGTTGGTGAGGAAGTGCCGTGACAGATGCACGGATAGCATCTCCGTGCGCCTCGCTCACAATGGACAGAAGGGGATGGCGGCCGATAACCTCAGGCTTCAAGAGAGGATGAGCATGGTTGTCGATGATGGGCGTCTCGCGGATGGCCTGCACAACCCGCCACAGATGTTCTTCTGCCACACCGACAGTGTGTCCATCTCTGGCTTGCCCCGCCCAACCGTATAGATCCGTCGTCGACATAGCTGAGCAATGGGTAGACTAATGCTAGAACAGACAGCGTGGTATGTAGAGAAGGTCGCTCGATTTCTTTGAAAACGCGTCTGGTTCTTGTAGTGTTAGATGAAATATCCTGGAGCTTGGGGCCGGTCTTGGTTGTTGACGATAAGACAGGACGAATTGGGAGGAGAGCGAAGGAGAGCGGGACAGCACGACGACCGTGTGCTCTGTGGCACCTGTCGTTACACACCAGATAGCTGAAGTCTGGCCACCCATAAAGCAGCCTTTGAGACGATGGACTTGGTCTGATCTTGCACAGCAGAGAAACATTTGTCGTCTACTGAATGAGTCCACAAAGCTGATGATCTCAGCTGTCTCTCTTTGCTCCTTTGTAGTCGTGTCAGGAGACCCAGTCGACGACAGCTTGACAGCTGTTCTCACCGCCGATGAGCGATTGAGAATAATACTGCCGATCAATGGTAGCCTTCCTCTCTTAATTTAGAGATCAAACAATCGCCGTTGCCTGTCGATTCCTATCAAGTGAGACCTGCAGACGGGGCCTGCGGGTTGACTCGTGTTTGAGAAGTTAGAAGCAACTGGGAAACCGGTGAAGACAGCACGTCAGAGTTGTGCTAGCCGCGACGACCAGCCTGGAGCCGTTGTGATTGGTGCGGATACCAGCTTGAATGCGCTTTTGGAAGCAGGCGGGCTCTGGCTCTCGATATCACCGCCGGTGGGGAGTTGAGTCAGACTGACTGTGCGTTCGTGTTGGAGTTTGTCAACTGCGCAGTTGATCACTGTTCTTCCTGGTGGCACATTAGCCTCTCACAGTATCTTACACGGTATCTCTGCCTCCCATCGCCGTATATTCGTGTTTTTCGGCCAGGGCGGAATAATGCTCTGTTCCTGCTTATGGCTCCCATCTTTGCCGGAAGGAAGTCGATCTATGCTGTTTGACGTCGTATCCCGGCTGCAGCACGCACACTCGGCACAATAGTTGTTGGCGGCCTCCTCCTTTGGCGAACTGCAATATTGCGATTGTTGGGGCTTATTTGCGTGCGTATTATACGCGGCCGTGTCAAGGGTCCAACCACGGTTGCAACCGTGTTCGACGGCGGTCTAGAACCCGTGTTTCAGACTTGGATGAGGGGAAAACAGAAAACAACTATAGACTTTGCGGTAATCGTCCAGGTCTTTGGTGGGTAAGGGCGGGAAGCTACACATTAACCACAGTACGGAGTATACGACGTAACTCGTACTATTCCTAGGATTGTAAAATTGGACTCTCACTTACCTTTTTTTGTCATCGCGTCGTCGATGATAGAAACGTGGCATGGAACGATAGCAAAGGGGCAATATTGATAGATGTAGGAGGCAACTGGGGCAATTCGGCATTTTGAAATACGATGTGGGTTGTTTTGCAATGTGTATTCCTCACAGGGAAGCTGCGATCTAATGCGACGTGGGGAAGGCGTCGTTGCTCTTTCCGCCGAAGCGTAGAGTGCGGAGTAGAGTCGCGACTTCCCCCGGCTCATACTTTGACGACACAACCAGACCACCTTTGGGAAGCAAGTCCGTATCGCACCTGCCCTCAGCAGTGTTGTGGCGTGTGCGCGTCTCATGGCACGACTGCTACTCTGCGGACTGCCCATTTTGGCAGGGACGCGGCAAAGACTCGCTTCTGCCCATTGGCGACTTTCCAGCTCCTTCCTTTAAAGGAGGATCAGTCCCATCCAACCAACACATCGCGAACCCCTTTCACCTCCCCGCTGCCTGACCCAATGCCGTTTACCCAGTCTTCTACGACCTACGGCGGTACCCGCGTGGCCGCTATTTCAATAAATATCGACTGCGAGTCCACGGCGCAAAGGTAAGATACGCCACCGGTGTGGTTTTCTCTGAGCTTTATCGAGCTGGCCAAAAAAAAAAAAAAAAACAAGTCAACTTTCGAGGCCAAATTTCTGACAAAGACCAGCACAGGCAAAATAGAGTCATGGTGGGCATCTTGTGGGTGCCGTGCGTTTGACCGGGCCCGGTAGATGGGCTCTGGCGTCGAGTTGCCCCCGGACCATTACCTTCGATCTCGCCGTCGATCTCCGCATCCTTTCTCCGCATCGACCGGCCGTCTATTTTTAACTGCAAAGTCTACATCGTCTCTGATGCCTCCCCTTTGTCTGCCACCATCAGAAGCAGAACAGAATAGCAGCTCTAGCCCCTGCCAAGGAGCTGCCAAGGAGAACGCGTGGATGCTGAACGATGCCAGGTCCTTGGCTGCTGGCCGCCAAGGCTGAGGCCGGGTTTGAGAGCAAAGATGCCCAGCCAGCCCAGCCAGCCAGCAACAGCCTTTTCTTTCTGCGACAACATTCCTTGTCTCTTACTGTTGTGCTCTGGCATCCATTGGCGTTCATCGGCGTTCATTGGCGTTCATTGGCGTTCATTGGCGTCTATTGGCGCCCAGCCTTGCCCAGGCAATCGCCCAGCAAACGCCCAGAGTACCAGAGTGTCTTGGCGGCGCCGCGAGAGGTACAGCCACGGCCTTGGCGGGCCTTACACCCGAAAAAGAACAAAAAAAACATCAAACAGCCGCAATACATTCAGCAAAATGCAGAAAGCAGAAGCAAAGTGGCGTGGTGCGAATACGGACATCAACGCATTTGCCCCTATGACCCGGCTACCTGCACATGTCGAATAGTTTTCTTTCTGGCCTTTGCGTCCGTGAAAGAAGGTGAAGTTTTGTATGTCGTCGGTGAGTCCCGGATCATGGGATCTCCCTCACCTTGCTCTCTTCGTCCCGTGCAAACCGACGCGGCAAGGCAGCCCGGTTTTCGCTACTTTCATACGTTGCTTACTTACTTTCTTTCTTTCTTCTTTCTTTCTTTTTGTCTCCGCTTCGTTTGAATCTCGGCACCGCTAGCCACCCCGTATTGGCAAAACACAAACGCACCTTAACGCACCCTTTGAACGGGACAGGTAGGAACCAAAGACCGACGGTCGAAAGCTCCTATTATGAGCGTCTGACACATTCCTGCATACCAAAAATAAACCGAAAAATGATTACGGGCGACACAAAATCGTGCGAGACTCTTTGAGACGCCAATTGCTGTTTTTTGGGAGGAACAAGAAGAAAAAGAACAAAAGACAAGCAAGGCTTGGCCAGCACTCTTGGCATACCAAAGCTGTGTTGCCCAAGCAGAATGGACACCGGCTTCCGGTCTCCTGTCTCCTGTTTCTTCTTGGAGATTGTGTTAAATATGGTTGGCCAGCCTTTTCTCTTGTAGCGACTTGTGGTTGTATGTTGAATTTGTTGTTCTTTATTTTTCACTTCTTGTTTCTTTACTCTTACTCTTTTGTTGCATCTCGATATTATACATTCGGTTCTACTATCACATACCATATCATATCTAAATCTGTCAAACGATCCTTCTATATCCCAACAACCCCTCGTCTCAAATCTGTGAGATCAAAATCTGGGACTAGTCTTGTCTGTCGCCTCCCAGCTCTCCTTTCTTTCACAACAAACACACAGCCATGCCATCGTCATTAAGAAGGGTGGCAGTGGCCACGGCCGCCTTGCTCTCAGCAAACAGCGTTGTCGAAGCTGCATCACCATACAGCATAAACTCAGTAGGTAAGAAAGCAAACCGTTCCTTGGATCCCCCGGTATTCCGGTGTTTACCGAAGACAGCTTACCAACTCGACACTTTCATCTTTAGACGCCATAAAGAAATCCGCAAAAACCATCGCCTACGACCTCGTCTCCTACTACCACGGCAATGAGACCGGCCAGACACCAGGCATCCTGCCAGGGCCACCTCCGGCCGGTGATTACTACTGGTGGGAGGCCGGTGCAATGTGGGGGACACTGATCGACTACTGGCAACCTGACGGGCGACGACACATACAACAACATTACAATGGAGGCCATGCTGTTCCAGACAGGGCCCAACGCCGACTACATGCCGCCCAACGTGACGGCCTCGCTGGGCAACGACGACCAGGGCTTCTGGGGCATGTCGGCCATGCTGGCAGCCGAAGTCAACTTCCCCAACCCACCCGAAGACAAACCACAGTGGCTCGCGCTGGCGCAGGCCGTCTTCAACACGCAGCCGAACCGAGCCGCCACGACGCGACATGTAACGGTGGCCTTCGCTGGCAGATCCCGGTGCTCAACAACGGCTACAACTACAAAACAGCATCGCCAACGGTGTTTCTTCAACATTGGCGCGCGGCTTGCGCGGTACACCGAGAACAAGACTTATGCCGAGTGGGCGGAGAGCACGTGGGACTGGATCGAGGGCGTGGGCTTTTATGGACGCAGACTTTAACATCTAGAGCGGCGCGCACGTCGAGACGAACTGCACGGACATCAACAAGGCACAGTTCTCGTATAACAAGTGCCGTCTGGCTGCTCGGCGCGGCCTTTATGTGGAACCACACGGAGGATGCACGCTGGCAGGCGCGCACCGAGAGCCTGCTCAACCGCACAATCGAGTTCTTTTTCCCCGACGGCATCGCGTACGAGGTGGCCTGCGAGTCCCACATGTCTGCACCACCGACATGCTCAGCTACAAGGGCTATCTGCACCGATGGATGGCTACAACGGCGCAGATCGCCCCTGGACCCACGACCGCATCATGGCCGTGCTCCAGACGTCGACACAGGCGGCCATCAACCAGTGCACGGGCGGCGATGACGGCCGCACCTGCGGGTTCCAGTGGAGCTCGGGCGCGTTTGGCGGCAGCGTCGGCGCCGGCCAGACGATGAACGTGCTCGGTGCCGTGTCGTCGCTGCTGATTGACGAGACGCACGGCCCGCTGACAAACTTGACGGGCGGCACGAGCGCGGGCGACCCGGACGCCGGCAGCAGCAGCCAAGACAACCCGACCGAGTTTGCACCGCTGACGACGGGCGACCGTGTCGGCGCTGGGTTCCTGACGGCGTTTTGTGCTGGCCGGCATCACGGGCCTCTTTGTATTCATGAGCTTTGGCCAGTGACGTGTTGTTGTCTGTTGTGTTGATTTTTCTCTTTTCTCTTTTCTCGTCATTTGGCATTCATATTTCGGACTGCACGAGACAGCCGGCCTGTACACAGACATCGTTTGGCGTTTTCAAAGAGATGGTCATCTCTAGCGACTTGATTTTCTTATGTAAGATAGGATATACCGGATACAACAGCGCTACATCTGGACTTGCTTTTGTTGTCGTCAAGCTCCCAGTATCTCGATGCTGAGTATATATTTTTGTTTTAATTTTTAGTTGTGAGAAGGCTGCAAATCGAAATGTTTACTTTCACACAAGTTATTTGAATAAAGTGTATATCCGTACTCCGTAGTGTTTTTACAGCGGAGAAAGGGGTTGCACTGATGGGGCTGAACGCCCCGTGCGTTTCAGGACAACAGCACGGATGACGCGCGCAGCCAACGACGTCTGCTCATACTGACTACGAGTTGCAAAGCAACGAAAATTCCCGCCACCGCCACGCAACACTGTGAGGAAATCTTCTGCCGATACAAGGACTCCTCTTCCCTCTTTCCTTTCTCCCCTTTCTTCATCATGATCCAGACCTTGGCGACCGCAGCCTGTTTCCTCCGTTTCTGGAGCTGCCCGAGGACAACGGCGCATCGTCATCGTCATCGTCATCGTCGTCGGCCACGCCGGCTGACAGCAATGCCGTCCTGCTTGCCCAGATCAAGGACAACATGACCATTACCAAGCCTACGCTCGTGCTCACGGACCGCGACGGCCACGGCTTTGCGCTCGTCTTTGACGGGCTCGACCGCGACGGGCTCGATCTCGGCAAGTTGGGCCTGAAAAAAGGCGCCACGGCGTTGTGCGTGGCGCGCGGCAGACGGTCCCGGCGGCTCGGAGCAACGAGCAGAGTGCCCAGCCGGAAACGCTGACGGCCAAGGCGGCACGGCGGCAGTTTTCTGCGGATCGCGCCCGGGCAGGCGCACACGGTGCAGGCGGTGCCGACGGGGCTGGAGCAGACCATTGCCATTGCCGCGACGCTGCGGGCACAGCAGACGCGGACGCTGGCCGAGGGCTGCAGTCACTGCGCGGCCTGCGGCGTGTCTGGGTCCCCTGGTGCTGCCGGTGCTGCCGCTGCTGCCGGTGCTGCCGAGACGCAGGGCCTTTCATCAAGAAGCTGCTCCGGTGCACCGGTTGTGGCCAGGCATGGTATTGCGACCGCGTGAGTTCTTTCTCCTTCTTCCTGTCTTCCCCCCTCCCTTTTTTCTTCTTATTTTCCTTCATTTTCCATTCCAGAAATGCCAACAGAACAACAGGCCTGCCAGACAAAAGGCTGGAGCAACGGCCACAAAAGCGAGTGCAAGGCCCTGAAAGCCCTCTCTGCGATCTGGAGCGAGTAGGTGGTGTTTATGCAAGATACTGCTGGGCTTGGCAGTCGAACGCAGCGCGGAGTTCCTTTTCCGGCGCACACGGGCCACAGCACCAGCGACGCCGGCCAGGACCGTCCCACTGAATCATTGCAGCGACATCACCTGTCCATTCAAATGCCAGCCACGCAAGACTGGACGGTCGAGCGAATAAGAAAGAAAAGAAGAAAAAAAGCTCTTGAAGACAGCAACATAATTGCGTGCGACTTGTGAACCAGAAGTCCCATTTCAAAGCCAGTATCTTGCAACGCGAATTGCAGAGTCCCGGCCAGTGCCCTCTTTGCGCCCAGCTGGCAAGCATTTTCCGGCACGAAATCAGGTGTCCCAGTAATAAACTCTCCCCAATACCCAATAGACGCGCGTGGAAACGGCACTAATGACATGGTTTCGCCTGTACACCCTAGACCGGCCACGGCTGCAAGAAAGAAGGAGTAAAGGCGGGGGAGAGCACTACCCAGAGAAGAGAAGCCTCAAAATGCAGAGCAACGGCGGTTAGTTTGTGTATTTGAGTTGCATCTTGGATCTTCCAATGTCTCGCTGTTTTGCCTTATTTTTATTCCATTTTGCATTTGCGATTTTATAAGCCTGCTTTTTTGCTGGCTGTTGACGTTGACTGTTGATTGTTGACATTCGCTCCCGGCACCCCATCCCCTAAACGGCCCTGAACGAACAGCGCATAGCGCCCCGTATTCTCACTTACACGGGAAAGCCCGCACAACCCGCATCATCACCACCACCACCACCACTACCGCCGCCGTAATGAAGCTCAAGCAGACCCCGAGTACGTCAAGGTTGTCCCCGGCTACCAGGGCGGGCCCCGCAACGGCCGCTATGCCGCGCTCGACCCCGACTTTGTCGCCATCAAGGCGGGCACCGAGGCCGTCATGGCCGGCCTGTGGAAGGCCGACGACTGGGAGACGTTCCGCAACAACTGGAAGGCGGCCGGCCCGCTGCCCGCAGGCACGCCGCAGCCGGGCGCCGACGTCGCCGAGTCGTACACCAAGATCGCCACGCGCGACGGCGGCGAGATCGAGCTCAAGATCATGCAGTCGGCCACGCACGCCAAGTCCGCCGCGACGGCCGCCAATACCGTCGTCGTGCTGCGCCTGCACGGCGGCGGTTGGGCCATTGGCGGACACGGCACCGAGGCCGCGGAGAACCTGCACGCGGCCGCGCACCCCAACGTCGTGCTAGTCAGCGTGGACTACCGCCTGGCGCCCGAGCACGCGTTCCCGTCCCCTTCCACGACTGCGTCGACGCCCTCAAGTGGGTCAAGGCCCACGCGGCCAGCCAGCTGCACGCCAACCCGAGAAGATCGTGCTGCTCGGCGGCAGCGCCGGCTCGGGCTGTGCCTAGCCGTCGCCCTCAAGGCGCGCGAGGAGGGCATCTCGGGCATCGTCGCCATGGCCCTCGACTGGCCCACCGGCAGCCACCCAAGTTCTTCAAGCCGCTGACCGACAAGTACGGCTACGAGCTCGAGAGCTACGTCCAGGTCCCCGACGGCACCGTCACCAGCGCGCCCATCATGGAGTTCTTCCTCGATGCCTACACGCCCAATGCTCAGCCGGATCCGTACCACTCGCCGTTGTTGGCCGAGACGTTTGCTGGTCTGCCCCAGGCTTGTATGTCTTTTTTCTCGTTTTCTCGTTTTCTATTTTTTCCTAATTTTTCCCTTCTTTCTTCTTTGTTTTTTCTTTCTTCTTTTTAACCACCACCACCATGCTACGTGCTAACACCCCAAAGTCCTCCAGGTTGCCGGCTACGACCCTCTGCGCGACGAGGGCCTGGCGTGGCCGAGAAGCTGCAGCGCGACGGCGTGCCCACCGAGCTCCACATCTATCCGGCATGCCGCATTTCTTCTCCGCCCTGCTGCCCGATCTTGCGCAGACCAAGAAGTACCAGTCGCGCCAGAACGCCTTCATCAACAAGGTCATCACGGCGGCCAACGCGCAGTAGAGAAAGCAACGACGTGCAGCTCCAATACGAATGTATATACTAAAATGCTAAAAATGCTAAATAATACTGAAAATACTAAAAATAATAAAAGTACTGAAAATGCTGCAAAATGAAGCAATGCCAGAAACACTCGGGTGCCTGCGCGGCCGTGTGCGAGTCTGCCTGCTCTATACCAAGCAGCAGCTAAACAACAATACATGCCGTCCCCACGCCCCAAGAAGACAGACATGTCAATACTCACCATAAACGATAAGAAAGGCGACGCAAAAAGAAACAGCATGAGCTTCCACCTACTTGTCCACCGCCATGGGGCCACTACTCCGGCAGTGCCAACAGCGCAAAGAAGCCACCGAGGACCGGCCGGTTGATAAACGTCGGGCCATCCGTGGGGAACTGGCCTGTTGTGACATCGTACAGGTCCGTGAGGGGTCGAATGGTTAGGTGTCCCCTCGACAAAGCGTACCAGCCGGTCGTGCATTGCCTCCTGGACCGCGGGCTCCGCAACGGCTGCCGCAAACGCCTGCCAGTCCGACTTGGCCCAGTTGTGCCGCGTGTCCAGCGGCACACCAAAGTCGCCAAGAATGGTGCTGTAAAAGTTGCTCTGCATCCTGTACACCACAGTCCGGCACAAAATCCAGCCCCAGCAGCCGATCTGCGTAAATGTTGTACAAGAGGCCGTGCGAGTCCGGCAGGTTGTACGCGAGTGTCGTGTGCGGCGGGCTCGAGGCATCGTTGATGCCGAGTGTGGTCCAGTTCTGGACATACTGCGTCGATGTCTCCAGATACTGCGAGCTGACCTGGTTGGCGTTGAACGATACCGCTCATCCCAGCTATCTCCGCCATTGCCCGCACGCCGATGATGCCCTTGAGAGCCAGGTTGGTCTGGTTTGCCAGTGCGCCAGCAAAGTCGTCCGTTGACAGCTGGTAGTCGGGATCAGCGAGTCGTTGACCAGGAAACTGGGCCACTGGTTGAGCAGAGGCCAGTGCTGCGTAAGGTAGTCGGAGTTGCCCGACCGGAGCGCGTATGCAGTGTCATAATGATCATGTTACCGGGCATTCTTCGACTGGCATAGCCTCATCGTTGCCGTTGGGGAAGCCCACGGCATTCGGGAAGAACCGAGATCGTGGATCGACCACAGGTTCGGGTAGTGGCCACTCTCTTGGTTCTCGTATAGCGGGTCCAGCAGCAGCTTCAGCAAGTTCGGGGTTGAGAATACAGGAAGATGGGATGCGCCGGAAGATGACGTCCACGGTCTGGATATCGCCGTCGGAGCTGAACTCCTTGAGGAAGACGTAGGTCTGTCGAGAGCCGTGCGCAACCTGCAGCGGCCAAAAGCCTGGCGCACTGCAGCGTCGTCAGGAACGTAGTCTTGGCCACCGGCATCGTAGGCATCGTTGTGAAATCTTGGAGTCGAGCAGCAGGGCTCGTGGTTCTCTACGTCCCAGTCGAGTGGAAAGCCGACAGGCAGTCCTCGGCAGAACTGTAGACCGTCGTCCATAGGCCACCAGGGACTCGGGACCGGTACTGTTGCCTTGGAAGTTGATGACCTGCTGCTGGGCAAGACCGACCGTCAAAAGAACGTCTTTTTCGGTGATGACAGAAACCAAGGTCTGAGAGAATGCAAATACGGGCCTGGTTGGAAGCAGA